>JASUUG010000291.1:0-44688 GCA_030449905.1 Luvunga scandens | reverse complement strand
TGAAACCAGCCAATTTTAATTATAAGTGCCAAAGAATTTATGCAAAAAACTCAATGTATTTCATTATACTCATTCATAGGATAATTCTATATTTGTTGAAGTAATTCTAAATCACATTGTAAAGAGTTTGGATTATCATCTTTTCTTGATTTAATTCTTGAGATTTAGTGTAAACGCTGCTCTTGGTCAAAGGTTAAAGGTTCAACATTGGCTGACCTGAGTCAAAGAAATTAAATTTTCTTTATGCATTTTTTCTCTGAAAGAATGCACATAGAGTCTTTTGTGGCTTAAATCCATAACCCGAGGAAAAAAAATGTTTATATATTAAAGGTTACCTAACCACTAACAACACAATGACAAAGAATTATTTATAAAAATAAGTAGACATTCAATTATTTTTTTAATTTGTAGTAAGTGGAGAGGAGATCCTTCTTTTTCTTCTTAATTTCTAAGTTGGCTAGATATTAACTATTTGCTAATGGTTTGAAAAACTGAAAACTGAAATTTATTATTCTAGAATCAAGACAATCATAAAACTAATATTGACAAAATCAATGCTCAAATTGTTGATCTTATAATATTGATTTTGATGATAAACAAAATTTATATGTTCTTGATTAAAATATTGGGGCTATTAAAATGATTTTCTTAAAGACATAGACATGTTTAAAGAAGCTAATGGCTGTTAACTTGAGTTTGAAAATCTTTTTCAAACAAAAGTTGTAAAATATTGAATCAAAGTTACCCTAGAGATCGCTTATTGGAAAACTGAACCGATAATTTACAAGAGAGGAAATTGTCTTTGTAATCCTGCACCCATTTATTTGAGAAGATTAAAATTAACGGTGAACGGTTTATAACAAACGGATGACCGATAATTTATAGAGAAGCTAGTTTTTCTAATCTCAACTAAAACTTGGGTTAACAAGATTTTGAAAATTAACGGTGAACCGTTTAGTGCAAACGTAAACTCGATAAATTACGAGAGAAGGGAGTTTTTCTAACTCAACTAGACTTGTTCGACAAGATCTTCGGAAATTAACGGTGAACCGTTTATTTGAAAAACGGCTAACCGATAATTTACGGAAGAAAGAGAAAGTTTTCTAATCTTGAGCCGTTTAGCAAAACGGAGACCTAAGTTTGTTTTGCGGTTTTTAAAATAAACGATGATCCGATAATGGTAAACGGTAAACCGTTTATTTAAAATCAAAGCACAACAGCTATTTGGACAAGTCAAAACGGCTAACCGATAGCACCAAACGGCGATCCGATTATTCTAAAAAAGTCAACAACGACTAGTTTTCATTCCAACTATAAAATAACTCAATCAAATTCAAATCAAATTAAATCCAATAATTATCTTTGAGCTTGCTCGAGAAAACAATCTCTATTGAGCTTTAAACTTATTTTATTTCATTGATTCACACTTTGGGATTTCAATTGTAATCATATAGATTGTGTGAGAGATTGGTTTATTTTAAATCTTTATTTTCGAACATCAGAATTGCTGGGACATCGTGGCGAAGAGACGTGATAATCTCTGTTGTAAAGGTTCATTGACACCTTTAGTCAATTGTAAGTGTTATGAAGCCGGTGCTCACAGCGAATCCTACCTCGATGAGCTCGGAGGCGCTTATCATGAAAAGACGGCTGCAATGAACTACATAAAAATCACGGTTTTCGATCTCTCTTCCCTTATCTTTTTAATTTTTGAGTATTGTTAAAATTATTGCTTTTGGAGTTTATTAAGACATTAGTTTTAATTGTTGTGTAATTTTATTTGCTTAATTTTTTAAAAAATCCAATTCACCCCTCTCTCTTGGCTAAGCCTAGTTAGTATTTCACAAATCAATTATTGTTCAATTGAAAAGTTTTGCTAATTCGTTAGCCAATCAAGCATCATCCATGGATAAGAAAGTTGATCTTCTTCGTTTGAGCTTTTGGAAAAAAAAATTTCAAGTTAGTATTTCTTCATTAAATGATAAATTTCTATTTAGGTATTCTTCTCCTTTGACAGTTTTTTTCTTTTTTTAATCATATGACTAAACGACAATGTACAAGTTTACAAAATGAATATTTTATTCATTTCAATTTATTTTAATATAAAATATTGAATATTTTAAAAAAAATTCTTTTTTTTTTACAAGGGCTGTGTCCCTGTGGCCCATCCTGCTCCCTTAAAAGATCCCCCCTGGTTAATATATAGAATAATGCATCCCAATTTCATTTGCCAAACATAAATTTATTTCAGTTCCTGCAGGCTTGCCCAGCAGTGCATGTAATGTTGCATGTCAAACATGCCGTTAGATTTCTAATTACAAATGATTGCTATGTTATCTTCATAAACAAGGTATAATGGGTGCCTCGCCCATCCATTAGAATTTAATTACTTAGTATATGGTTATTTTGAAGTGTATCAACGGGCACTGTTTAACGTTTAATTAATTAAAAAATACAGCTACGGCACGGCATGATTTTATTTGGCATTCGCCCATGTAAATTTTTCCCCATACGAAATCGCCCCGACAATTGATAAAATTACATTTAATAGAAACAACATGTCAACATTGGAATTTAATGCTCGCGCACCGTGGTTTACATTTATATGAATTTTCAGTTTGACGCCCTTATTTCTTATGTCATTTTCCCCAGCTAAAAATGATTTAACTGTTAAATATATTTAAAAAAATTTACTCATTTTAGCAGCCAGAAACAAAACTTCTTAAAATTAAAAAATAAAAACAACAGAAAACAAGATCACATTAAAATAAAAATTGAAAAAAGAAAAAGAAAAAGAAAAAGGGTATTTACTTTATGTTCAAAGGGTAGAACATTTTTGTATCTTCTTTCGATATCTTCAAAGCATTATTTTTCGGCCTCTTTCTCCCCGCAGAAACACGAGGCTCTACGCAGAAAAGCCATTACAGAAAATGAAATGAAATGAAATGAAATTAGTTATTTTTAAATAAAGAAATATTTAAATAAATGGAATAATAAATTATATTCGAATAATTAATTGAGAGATTAGTTTTTTCCGTTAATATCTGACCTGGGGGTGGGTTTGGCGGTGACGTGGACAAATAGTCGTCTGGTTGAACTTGAACTTGTGAAGAAGACTTTTTAGTAAAGATCTTGTAATTGGCATTCTTAGCCGAATTCGATACATCCAGGTTTCTATTTTTTGGAAAGATACGTCTTTTACACCGGCCCGTATCTTATATTTTGAAATAACTGTTGCGAGTGAACGTGGAATCAACACGACACCACAAACCGAACTCACACATTTGTCTTCCATGTTTTTTTCGCAGGCAATGTATGCAGACATTACCCCAAAAAGTCAACTACCCAAACCCAAGTTGAACGACGTGTCAAGCACTGTCCATGCACGCACGCGCGTCAAGTGAGTCGTACGTCACGATTTACGATCATATTTGCTAATTCATTCTTCTGTAATCTTTACAGCAGTTGGTCATTTGACAGAAACAGAAAGTTTTGAAGACCAATGCTATCCTTCTATGACAAGCAAAATCCCTCTGTTACTGAGATCGATGGTGATACAAGTTTGCACAACGAGACCATTGACCTTAAAATGATATTACAGCCCTTCCCGAGGACCACAATACACAAGGAGCCCATCTCTCAATATCCCTACGGTGTTAATTTGGAGGGTAAAATGAGCAGCAAGCTATCTCTGAGCGGACTTCTTCGACTTAGATGATGGACTTGAGCTCTCCTTGAATGCAGAAGGGCAGAGCTCGCTCACGCTGCACATCCCGCAGCGAGGTCTGACTGGGGTACATATTGTTTGTCCGAAGCCCACCTATTTAAAGTGCATATTCCAGTCAATGAATTCCAGCTGTAACAAGGAATTTGCATGCTTGCAATATAGATTGCTACGATGGCATACGGTATAATATCAAAAGAAAGAAACTGTTATGCATTTTCTGAAACTAAAGCTTTCTCGGAGATATTTACTTTATTTGCGATATAGCTCCCATCTCGATTTCCGAAAATGCATAAGCAGCATAACAGTCGTTTTCTTTTGATATTATGCCTTATACAGAAGAATGACTTCGCAAATATGATCGTAAGTCGTAACGTACGACTCACTTGACGCTCGCGCATGCATGGACAGTGCTTCGACACGTCGTCGAACTTGGGTTTGGTTAGTTGACTTTTTCGAGAATTGTCTGCATGCATTGCTCGCAAAAAACATACAGGACAATGTGTGGTGTTCAATATGTAGTGTCGTGTTGATCTCACGTTCAGTCGCAACAGTTATTCCGAAATATAAGATACAGGCCGGTGTGAAAATACGGATCTTTCCAAAAAATAGAAACCTGGATGTATCGTACTGTGCTGAGAATGCCAAATATTGGTGATTGATGTGTAATACTCCATTGATATTTGAAAAACTTACTTTGACTGTAAAAGTTTGCGTGCTAATCATAAAGAATAGTTGGTGGCACGATCATTTTTTCTTTTCCCTTTGATGTACAGCCATCTGGACTACCAGACATAGAAGAGTTATGTTACGGGAAGGCTAATGGGTTCGCCGTTTCAAGTAAGTTATCTGGTGATAGTATTTCTTTGCTCGTTGTATCTGTCTTGAGACATGTACACAAATAAGATCAATACTTGATGATGTTCTGCATAGACGGTTGCCATTCTCATTTGAGATGGTGCTACGATTTTACATTCCGGTTTTGATAAAATTTCAAGGGAATTACACCATGTTAGTTCGTCTTTTGGTACCAAATCTGGTTAGATAATGTTTTGATTGTGTTTATGTCTAAAGTCTAAACAATGCACTAAAGTCTAAATAATGTTTGAACTTTTTATTTTCCAAACATATTCTAGTAAAACCAATAATTTAATCATAAAATCAATGATACTTTACAAGATGTAAAGTTGGTTGGCTTAGAAATGCGATTTGTTCTTTTTCCAACGTGTGAAGCTTGGGTTCGAGCATGGAGGTGGGGGAAGGGGATAAGAAGTTGATTTGAAATATCACCTTCCTTTCCTTTTAAAAAGAAAAAAAAATCATAAAATCAATGATACAACTTGGGATTAGTTGATTTCACATTTCAAAAGTTTAACCATTAAAATTACAATTAATTTAAAGTCATATATATTTACCAAAACACAATTATAATTTTACAATGATAGTGTGGGAGTTTGTTTGGTTTTTACTATTTGGTTAACACCTTATTGCTGACTTGAAAGCCAATTAATGTGTGATCTCACCACCAAATTGTTTGATGAAAGAAATTATAATGTTTTGATTATTGAAATCAAAATTATTATTTTCAAGTTATTTCTGCCAAACACAATTAACTTTTATTTCATAATCATATTTTCAAGCAATTGTAGTGTAAATTCACAACAATTCACCATTGAATGGTGACTTAATATGATTTTGTCAAAATTTATGTTTAATGTGCACGAGTGTTTAAAGTGTGTTAATTGAACGGTGTTGTCGAGATTTATTCTCATACTATTTCATTGGACCTATGGTTTCCTAAGTCTAGATCTTGATAATAACAAACCCAAATTTTTACTTTTACTTTTTTTTTTTTGGGGTTTTTCGCTAGTTTTTTATATTGATAGTATGGAAACTTTTGAAAGCTGTGGATATTAAAAGAACGTCGTTTAAACTCAAGAATTAAGAAATAACCAAGAAATTAACTTCTAATTCATGTCAATGGCAAGTTTAATTTACTAAATTTGAACATCAAAAGAGTATTTTTAAGACTTCCATCAAATCAATAAAATCGTCAAAGAATCTAGCTTAATTTGTGATGTTTTAACGTTTTCAGAAAAGTTAATGTTGACTATTTTATCACAAAAATAAGTGTCAAAATTCCAATATGAAGAGATCAAAATTTTTCTAGTTAAGATCCCATTGTACGTAAGAGTGTAAAATATGTTTAATTTATGATATATGGACTGTTAAGGTGGGTGGACACTAACTTTTTTTTGTTATAATATCTCCAGCTATATAAAGTAAACAAACAGTATGTTGCCGTAATCCTTTTCATTCTGTTCATATGTATAAATGAGATAAAATATTATGTTTTGAGAACATTCATTAAAAAATATTTCTCAATATTATAAATTGAGTAGATTATGTTATATTTGAAGGACCCCCTCTATTAAAAAAATGTTTGCACTTTAATTTTTAGGGTAGGACAAAAATTAAGTAGATTATGCTATATTTGTACACAATTGTTTATATCAATAATAGCAGTGTTTAAAATTCATTTAGAAAAATTTTAATGAATGATATGATTTTATTAGATGAGCTAGAGGTGTTCAAAATCTAGTTCAATTCACCCAATCTATCTAGTATGCAAAAATCTGATCTACAAATTAGATTAGATTGAAAAACTTAAAATTAGCAACGAGGAGATTTAATAATTTATACGGATTTACTTATGTAGATCTAAAAAATCCACAAATTCGAAAAAAAATAAAAATGATATTTATTTAATTTCAAAAAATTTAAAACTTGTAAATATCGCATTAGTAGTAAATAACTAAGTTAAAATGTAGTTACACTTAACCAAAAGTCAACAAAACAAAAAACTCTAAGAAACCAAAAGTCAACAAAACAAAAAACTCTAAGAAAAACAAAGCATTTTAAGGACATAAGCCATCACCAATCCTCAGCCTCACTGCACGAATAGAGCTATCATCGTTTTAACTTTATATTGTTATTTTGGAGTGTTATAATTTAAAATTTTGAAGGTATTGTTTTAATTTTATTCAAATAATTAATTTAATTAGATTTTATTTAATTGTGAATTTGATCAGTGGTAAAATTATTTTTAATTAAATTTTTTTCTTTAATTAGTTCATAGATTGGACAAAATGAAAAAGTTATAATCTCCAACCAATCTGCAAAATAATGGATAAGATGTAGTTTGTATTAAATCTGCAAACAATCCACAAATTTTTGAATTGGATTTGGATTGAATTTTATGATTCTATCGATTGAATTTGATTAAAAATTTATAATCTAAAAAATCATATATTCAAAAATGGATTAGTGTTTAATTTGTATATTCCGATCTGTGAACACCGCTAAAGCAAACAAAGGCTAAGACTATGGTGCTCTCAAGAACCAAATCTTTTCTTAGTTAGATCGGTAGATTTGAGAGCTGAAGTTCTATTTAACATTCAATTTTCATAGAGCAGAATTAATTTGAAAAATCTGTATACAATATCTATGTTGCCGACACTAAAACACTTAGAGGAAATATCAAATTTATTCGAAAAAGTACTTTTTACGAATAAGAACCACATGCAAACTATTTTCTCGAATAGTAATGTTGTTGGAATATATCCAAACAAAGAGAAGATGGATCCTTCGTACTTTTAGAGCATTGCTCTTTATTCATTCACTATTTACCACGTGTGTGTATATATATATATATATATATATATATATATATATATATATATATATATATAAATTTTGGACAACCTTAGAAAATAAATCCAACTTTTTTAAGATTACAAAAAGCTTTATGTGTAGAATTTTGATCCAAGTGGATGATCAATGATCGCATCACATTTAAAATGTGGAATATGGCAACATGCGAGTGCGCTCACGATTTCACGGGGTTCAATATATAATTGCTTCATTATGAGAAGGGAAAACTACAAATTAATAAGCTTTAATTCTAGGTTAAATTCATTGGACAAGTTTGTAAAATTACTGTTTTGGTTTTAAGAAAACAGAAACGTGGGAGAATATGTGCAGTACCCTTCAGTTAATCAGCTGATTAGTGTCATACTTTAACAAACCTTTTACTTTTATTGGCCACAAATCTATCACTGTTAATATTCATGATCCGCTGATCAGCATCCCTCAACAATGTCATACAACCATGCATCGTAAAACCTTGCTTGCAGTAGATTTCTTGATCCTAAAGCCACAATACTATGTGTACTTAATTAGCATCCTAAAACATCAAACCTAGGTACCTTGTTAGCCCCCATTTATACAAACCTTTTTCTAATTTGTTGATTAGTCAAACCTCAATATATCAAACGGGGAACTGTTTCACCAAAAGACCTCCTTGAACCATCCATGAAGGTGGTTGAATTGTTGTTTTTTGGTTGACAGGATATATTTTCGGGTTTCTCACACTTATCTGGAAGCTGATGGTGTTGTTTGACTGTAATTAATTTGGCTGTTGATTTTTCTAATTTTACTTGGCTTGACAATGCTTCTTCGAATATAACTTGCATGTTGTTTAAAGATGCTAATGGGTCCCCTTATTATTGTTTTCATTGACTATCTGAGTAGTATTTTTTTAGTAATTTTTTACTTTTAATTGTATCAATTTCGTAGATATTTTAAGAAATAAGGTTTATTATGCCGCCCTGATTAAGTGTACTTTAAGAAACAAGGTTTTTTTTAGCCTTTATTTAATAATTTTCTCAATTTTTTGAAGAAGAAAAAAAAAAGGTGGAGCAGCAACAACATCAAGAATTGGTTTATTATGGCGTTATTTTGCAAATTCTGACCGATGGGAAAGGAAGAAAAATGGTCATTCAATTCTAAAAAGTAAAACCTTCAGCTTCAATCACGATAAATAAACCTATCTGGCATTTTTTTGAGTCTTTGAGAGAGGTTGAAGACAATCCTTCTCCACTAATTATAAAAATTTATTTTATTGATCATTAATTTTCACCCGCGTGCCATTCGTTTGTAACTTTTTATGAGACAATTAAATATATAAAGTAATTTCATGTCGATGATTTTCTCTCTATTAGGAACATCTACGTAACTGTAGATAATTAAAAACTCACCTCCTCCATTGTAATTAAGAATTCACCTCTTCCAAAAGCAGATTAAATAATTGGCATTTCACTTTTATAATTTATAATTATAAAATTGTCTTGGATTTGCTTGGATTCATCTTTCTTCGAAACACGTTGTTTTTTTTCTTGTTGTTTGCTATTTATTTATTTATCAAACAAAACAACAAAGGATCTTTATTTTTTTAGTTTTATATACTTTAATTAATTTCTTATTTGTTACTTTAAATATTAATTATAGAATACTGTTAGAAAAAAGTAAAAATCACTAAAGTATGAGAAAGATGTTGAAATATTACGTACTTACTAAAATAAATTGCGTGGAGACAAAAACGAGATGGGAAAGGAGTCAAAGTAAAGATGAAAACAAAGAAACCAGGGCACAACAATTAACTCTCTTCATCTCTACAATAAAAAAAATTGATTATCAGACAACATAAAAATTAATTAATCTTTAAATTTCACTCTTGCAACTTGTTTAATAGTATCTAACTTGTTTGTGCTAAATGTGATCCTAATTGCAAGTGCTAAATGTGATCCTATCTGCAATTAGGGTGCGTTTGAGATTAAGGTGCTATAATTTTTAAACTACAGCTGCTGTGAAAAAAAATTCTATAATTATAAAACAAAAGTTGGTAATATATAGTAAATATAAATTTTAAATAATAATTTTCACAAAATTATTAAAGATATAATAGATTTTCTATAATACAATTGAAAAATCATATCGAAGATAGCTTTATTTCTGCCCAAGTAATGTTTGTTTACCAAATACTTTAGTACTGTAACTTTTAAACTACAGTTGTCCAACCTCAATCCCAAACGCACCCTTAATTTCCCTAAATATTCTTTTGTTAAATATAGATGTTGTCAAAAGTAGCAAATCAATTAATGAAAATGAGTTGATATTGTACAGGCAGGGGATTACAATGTTGCACTACCCGCCAATGAAAGATAAAATAAGAAAACTGCACCAATCATTTCTTATTTTATGTGTAATTTCTTATTTTAAAAGACTTAAAATAAGAAAAATGCATTTGGTTAGACTAAACAATATCATTTTTTTCTTTTCCAAAGAAAATGAAATCTTCTTATTTGACACTTAAATTAAAACTCATATTGAGTCCTGTTAAATTATATTTCTTGTAACTTACATCCATTACAAAATTCAAGTGAATTTTATTTAAATGTTACAACTTTTTGCATATTTTAAGGGCATTATAATTTTTTCTTCTTTTTGATACGAAGGAAGCAAATAAGGCTAAACCTAAACAAAACGCCTGATTTTACCAAGGGACAATACCATAAGGAGGATCGCAAAGGAACTGGAACCCAAGAGATTGACTCTGAGGGAAATTAGAGAGAAAATCCACAGAGAAATTCGTTTCATGATAAATATGGTTAATGCACACATGTCAATCCTTGTTAAGAAGCTTCCTGACGCTGTGAACTAGAGAAGAATAGCCAATGGGATTGTCACTAGTGTTTGCAATCATCTGAATAACGCACTTGATATCAACCTCAACCAACAAATTCCGAACCCCGAGCTTCCAAGCCACATCAAGACCATAGAATAAGGCCCCAGAGTTCGGTATTAGTAACCGAACTGATACTAATGTTAGCACAGAAACCAGCAACCCAATCCGCATTAGCGTTTCTTATCAACCCACCAGTGGTTGCCATATTCATCTTCTTGCAAGCACCATTTGTATTTAATTTGAAAGCATTATCAGGAGGCGGTTTCCAGCCAAAGTATTTCTCAACCTTTGAAATTCCAGGCTTGATCAAATTCATCATAACTTTGTGGAAATTTTCAGCTTTGGCCATAAAATCCACAGTAATGCTGTGATTACTACTCTGCACGTTCTTAAACAAAGCCTGGTTTCGCCAAAACCACAAGTGCCAAATTGCTATACCAAAAATTGAGGGCCAATCCACTCCATTACGACCACAACGATCAGGCTTTAAATTAGTAAGGATCCAATCCTTTAAGTTCAAAGAGAACAAATTATCCCTTTGGCTAAGGGGGCACAGGTTTAACCAAATATGCTTAGCTGCCACACAATCTCTAAGTACACCTCTCACATTGACTTTCGGCCACATGTGTTCTGGTAAGCTCAGCTTTCTTTACTTTATCTTAAATACAAGCCAAAGAAAATTTTTAACACTATATGGTCCATTCCAACTCCAACTAAGGCCCCATTTTGAGCAGATACGAATGGGGGAGTTGCTTGAAATGCTGTGATATGCCGACTTCACTGTAAAATTGCCCTTATTTGAGAAGCCCCAACAGACACGATCAATACCCGCTTCGACACTTGGAGGCATAATGGCCACAATAGTGAGCACTTATCTTTGGGGTAGATAATTATTAAAAGCATCCCAATTCCACTGCCTATCATTATCAACATAATCCGCAATAAAGTCGTGAAGCATATTTCTTGGAACCGGCCTCAAAGCATAATCCTTCAATATTGCATTTTGCATCACTGAACAATCTTTCCAAACTGTACCCACTGCACGCCACGCATAAGAACCATATTTCGTAGGTAACTCTGTGGGGAGATTGTTGTTCTTAATGAAATATTTGAGGCAAACAGAATAGTGAAGAGACTATATTTCTTGCTTAATCTACTTTATAGTACAGTGGTGAATTTATACATAAAGAGAAGTCAATCTTAAATCCATGTTCTATGCTATTTAGTCTAAACAATAGGTGAGTTTCCAATTGAAAACAAGATATGATTGAGAAGAGAGAGTCCAGGCTAAAAATAATCTTAGCCGTTGTGGACAAGTCTTGCGCTGGTTAAGCCTTTGGCCAAGGCTGTGCATATAGCAAGATTAATATCAAACTGATTTCCAGCAGATTTCTTCTTTTCTTTGAAATCCTTTTGTTGAATCTTATCAGCCCCCATCAAACTGGGAATGGCCATAGAATGAATTCCGAGTTTGTATAGAAATTTTTTGAATTGATCTTTTGACAACGGTTTGGTAAATAAGTCTGCTATCTGCTTTGAAGTTGGCGTGTACCTTGTGGTGATTAATCCCTGTGCCACTTTTTCGCGTATAAAGTGATAATCAATCTCTACATGCTTGGTTCGTGCATGGAAGACAGGATTCTTGGACATGTGAATGACACTGATATTGTCGCAGATGAGAATTGGTGCTGTTGAAAGTTTGATTCCAATGTCTCTAAGAATATATGTAAGCCGAGTGAGTTCTGCCGTTGTTGCAGCCATACAACGACATTCTGCCTCGGCACTGGAGCGGGCAACTGTGGGTTGCTTCTTTGACCTCCATGAGCTACAGTTGGAGCCAAGATAAACACAAAAACCACTTGTGCTTCGTTGAGTGAGCGGGCATCCTGCCCAATTTGAATCTGAGAATCCCTAAAGTGTCAATGAGTTTTGTTTCAAGTATCGAAGACCAAAGTTCAGGGTCCCTTTTAGATAACATAGAATCCGCTTCACAGCACAGAGGTCCACCTTTGTAGGATTTTGGAATTTCTGACAGACTTTGTTCACAGCATGCGTTATGTCCGGCCTCTGAAAGTGAGGTATTGAAGACTGCCAACAATTTGTTGATACTCAGTTGCATTCACTGGTTCAGCATCGTCTTTTCTTCTTGTCTATTTTACAGCTATAGGCGTTGCTATGCTTGCACAGTCTTGCATTCTTGTTTTGTCAAGAAGATCCTTGGTGTACTTGGCCTGTGAAACAAAAATTCCTTGATTAAATCGTTTGATCTCAATACCTAAAAAATAGTTTAATAATCCAAAATCTTTAAAGGAAAATTGTGAACCAAGAGTGTTAATTATGTGTTGAATGACTCTATTGTTGTTACCAGTAATTATCACATCCTCAGCACAAACAAGTAACAGAACTAAAATATAGTCATGTTTAAATATAAAAAGTGACGTATTAGCTTTGCTATTTTTGAGCCCAAGATCAAGCAGTGCTCGAGGCAGGCAGTCAAACCAAGCCCTCGGGGTTTGTTTAAGCCTATAGAGAGATTTTGGTAATTTACACACATGCAAGGAAGTTTTGAATTGATAAAACCTGAGGTTGTTCCATGTACACAGTTTCATTGAGATTACCATGTAAAAAAGCATTCCGTACGTCAAGCTGCCTCGTTGACCAATTTTCATTTACGGTAAGAGTTAAAACAAGGCGGATTGTGGTGTGCTTTACCACCGGAATAAAATGTTTCCTCGAAGACAATTCCGGGAACTTTTGAGAATTCCTTTGCCACTAACCGAGCCTTCAATCTTTCTATATCTCCAGTTTCAGTGTATTTAATTTTGTAAACCCACTTGGATCCAATTATGTTTTTGTTTGCTGGTCTAGGCACAAGAGGCCAGGTACCATTTTGATGAAGTGCTTGGAGTTCTTCCTTCATGGCAGCGACCCATTGAGGGTTCTTTAATGCGCTCTTTAGAGTTTTGGGTTCGGTGAAAGAAGATGTTTGCAAGACAAGATTTGGATTATTCTTTAATTTATGACGAGTAACCATAAGGTGAGTATTTGAGGATGTTTCATTGGAGGGCTTTATAGGCTGGATTGGCAACTCAATATATAAACGGTTTGAGACGTCGCATAAATCAAGTTGAGTGTTTTTGGCTGCTTCTTGATTCGGTATTCCTTGTTAATGGGAGCAGTGTTTTGGTCTGATTCTTGAGTTTGTATTTCCTCAGTGATTGGGTCATTATTTTGGACTGACTCATTTTGAGGTTGAATGGTACCTTCTGTCATGATATCTGAATTTGTTTCCTCATGCTCGGTGGAAGTCGATTGTTGCATGGTTTCTTTGTCGTCACAGACAACATCCGCCACTAGCTTGTCACAACAAAGTGGTGTAAATGCTGAGGAATCAAAGTGTGGCATGATTTTTTCTTCTAAAATTGAAGTGCGTTGGTCGTTGGAATTTGATATGAACTTGTCCTTCTCATTGCTATAATATAGCCAATCTTCCTCATTAAAATTTTGATCACCCTGCAAAGACGGCAAAGGAGATATTTTAGCAAAAGGAAACACGTTTTTATTAAATTTTACGTGTCTAGAAATATAGACTCGTTTGGTGTCAGGATCTAGACAACTATATCCTTTATATAAAGGACTATATCCAAAAAAACACAAGGATGAGATTTTTTATTATATTTATTTTTCTTGTAATCCCTTAAAGAGGGAAAACAATGCCACCCAAAAATCCTCAATTTTTTATAGTCTGGAACTTTTTTGAAAAGCTTTTCGTAAGGAGATTTTGTAGCAGTATTAAAGAGAGGCATTATATTTGAAACTTACTTTGACTCTAGAAGTTTGAGCGCTAATCATAAAGAATAGTCGATGGCACAGCCATTTTCTCTTCTCTTTGATGTACAGCCATCTGGACCACCAGACAAAGAAGAGTTATCTTACAGTAAGGCTAATGGATCTGCCGTTTCAAGTAAGTTATCTGGTAATAGTATTTCTTTGCTCGTTGTATCTGTCTTGAGACATTTACTCAAATAAGATCAATACTTTTTTTTTTTTTTTAAAAGGTAGGGGTTGAGCAAGCCCAAATCAATTTTTACCCCCCTCCCCACCTCCAAGGCTCGAACCTGAGTCCATACAAGTGAGGAGCGATAGATTGTATTCTTGCAACCAACCCTGCTTACACCTCTGGGGGCAAATAAGATCAATACTTGATGATGTTCTGCATAGACGATTGCCATTCTCATTTGAGATGGTGCTACGATTTTACATTCCGGTTTTGATAAAATTTCAAGGGAATTACACCATGTTAGCTCGTCTTTTGGTGCCAAATTTCTGGTTAGATAATGTTTTGATTGTGTTTATGTCTGAAGTCTAGACAATGCACCTAAGTCTCAATAATGTTTCAACTTTTTGTTTTCCAAACATATTCTAATAAAACAAATAAATTCAATCATAAAATCAATGATACAGCATCTTGGGATTAGTTGATTTCACATTTCACAAGTTTAACCATTAAAATTACAATTAATTTAAAATCATACATGTTTACCAAAACACAATTATAATTAATGGAATCTTTTTCATATGGTTTTTTCAAAGCTCATGTTCAATGTATCCAACAAGCGTTTAAAAAGTGTTGTTTTAAGTTCAAGAATTGTTCTCATACTATTCTACATTAATTAGAGCTTTAAATGGAAAGTTAATATGGTTTTGTCAAAGTTCATGTTCAATGTACCCAATTAGTGTTTAAAAATTGTTGTTTTGAGGTCGAGACTTGTTCTCATACTGTTTTGTCAGAGCTAAGATTTCATAAATCTAGTTCTTGATAAGAACAAGAGAAATTATCTTTACACCACATTTCTTTTGTCGTAAGAACATCTAATCACTATAAACTTTTGACATGTACTTTGCATCACTTTTGTTTTTAAGTTTGTATCAATTAACCACTTTAACACTAGAAATTGACCATTTTATTCCTAAATAAATTAAAATACAATTTTATCCTATAAAATTTTTAAAATTAAAAAAAAAACTATAATCATAAGAATATCCCAAAATTTAATAAAATAAATAAATCTTAAATCCAATATGTTAACTCTTTATAATTATAATTTCATTTAAAAATTATCATATTAATTTTTTGCAATCATAATTTCATTTAATTTGTATAGGAACTTTCTTAATATTAATTACAAGGAAGTTTATAGTAATTATAGGGAGATTTTCTCTTCATGTTAATTTTTGTAAACTTCCTTATACTTAAATTAATTACAAAAATTAAATAAAATTATAATTACAAAATGTTATTTTTTATAATTATAATTTCATTTAAAAATTATCATTTTGGATTTTTTATTTTTTTGTTTTATGGAATTTAAGAGTATTCTTATAATTATAATTTTCTCAGTTTTTAAAATTTTATAGAATAAAATAGTCTTTTAATTCATTTCAGGGTAAAATGGTTATTTTTAGTTCAAAGTGGTTGATTGATGCAAGTTTAAAAATAAAAGTGGTGCAAAGTACATGTCAAAATTTTGTAGTAGTTAAATGTACTTATAACAAAAGAAAAATAGTGCAAAAATAGTTTTTTTTTTTAAAGGAAAGGGGGGTGGGCAAGACCAAATCAATTTTTATCCTCCTCCCCATCCCCAAAGCTTGAACCCGAGTCTACACAAGTGAGGGGTAACAGATTGCACTGCCAACTAACTCGGCTATGTCATTGGGGGCAACGCACAAATAGTTTACCTAAGAAGAAATATTGATTAATTGATTAGTTTCATAACCGATGCTTTTTTGTTTTTTTGGTTGCTTGTTATTTAAATTGATAGTATGGAAGCTTCGAAAGTATGGAACAGATTAATTATTTAAATTCACTGAAATTTTTTTTAATCAAATGACACGATTTGACTGAGCGAACAAAGGCCATGACGATTGAGCCCCAGAAACAGAATCCCTATTTCTCTTTTCTTAGTTAGGGCGCTAGACTTGACTATTTGAGAGCTGAAGTTTCTATTTAACTTTCAAATTGCATAGAGCCAGTAACATGTTTTTGTTAACAACTGGTTTATAAAATATTAGGATAATTTCCACTTACATCTTCCCCCGTTATAAGCTATATTACAAGAAGAATCTTATTATTTCATATTTCTATTTTATCCTGTTATTTAAGTCTGACTAATTCTTATGCTGGCACACCTATTAATTTAGAAAAATCTTGGATACTAGAGAAAACTCCAGCTTATGCCATCTATTTTTTTAGTTATTAAAATTTCCTAGTAATTGAATAACACATTGATTTTGTTTTATTCCATAATGTCACTATTATTTCTATTGTAATTAATTTAAAAAAAATCTATATACAATATCTATTTTGCTAACACTAAATCATCTTTTTGATTACATATTCAAACATTTAAAAATCTATTTACAATATCTAATTTTACTAACACTAAATCACTTTTTCAATGATCCAAACACTTGAAGAAAACACTTTATTAATTTTTATTCATTCGAAAAGGTACTGTTTACAATTAACTCCATCAAATGTTCAAAGAGTCAATAAAAATGAATAATTTCCTTTCGTTGACGATTGTGCCTTTTGCTATAAATAGTCACAACCTTAGAAAATAAATCTAACTTTTTAGATTATGAAAACTTCAAAGTCCTCTTTTGGATTGAGACAACTATAATTTAAAAGATACAACGATTATAATTTTTATAGATTAAAAGCTAGAATATATTAGTGTTAAAATGTTTGGTAAATATTAGTTGCTGTAGTTTGGTAACTAAGTTGATTTGACTATACTTTTATGATGAAAAATTTATTATATTATTACTAATTTTATTAAAAATATTATTTAAAAATTATATTTATTACATATTATTAACTTTTATTTTATAATTATATATTTCCTTTTTACAGCAACTACAGCTTAAAAGTTATAACACTTTAATATTAAACACGACCTAAATTGTTATAGTGCATTTCATGCACTAGTTTTGAATTGTTTAATCCCTTTAATATCAAAGTTTTGCACTTAATAGTTGTGATTTACTTGTGTTTTATTTTTGTAGGTGCAATTCCATTGATTAGTGCTAAATTGAGCTATAAGATGATATTTAAAGATGAAATGGCTTCTTGGAGAAATTGTTAATTTCAGAAGAAGTTTGTCGATAAGGCGTGGGCGCGTGACAGTCGATTTCAGAAGAAGTTTGTTGATAAGGCGTGAGCGCGTGCTATCAATTACGGACTTACGTTTTTATTTCTTTTTTTTAACGTGTTTTATATTTTTACTACTCTTGTAAGTTTAGATAAGATTTTGGATATTTTTATCTTTATCCTTTTTAAGAGAACTATAAAAGAGGAGATAAAGGAGGATTGGAGAGGGATTAGAATTCGATTATCAATTGTGTTTATTTTTTTTGAGGGTTTTCTCTTTTTCTCCATGAGGAACTAAACTTATAATTCTGGTTGAAGGTTAATGAAGCTTTGATTCACCATTACTGTGAGATCTTTCTTATGCTTTAATTGTTTTATTACTTTTTGGGTATTTATTTATTTTCTGAATTATTGTCATGATTATCTTTGTTAATTAGATAATTGGCCACTATTTAATTATCAATTTAATCTATTGCCAATTGAAAGATTCATCGTATGAAGATTTTGATGTTTGTGGCAAATAACATAAGCGATCAAGTGTTGTGTTATAGGAATAAATAATCTAATTTAAATGAACCATCGTATCGTTTGTTAATTAGGATTTGGGTCTCTCTAGTTTTTACTGTTTGTCAATTGATTAAATCTTATGATCGTATCTAGGATTGTCTATTGATTAGGGAAATAACCAACAGTCGTACCTTGGTTATCGACTAATTAAGGAGAGATTGGCTATTAGAGTGTCTCAGTAGCTATAACCGGTCTATTCATAAGCAGTAATGATTTGTAGTTGTATCGATGATCAGTAGTCGAATCAAAGCTAAATTAATTCCTTCAACCAGAGTTTTCCCATTTTGAATTACACCTTTAATTTGCATCCTTATTAATTTAATTTGATTTTCATTATTGTCAACAATCCCCCAAATTTACATTTTCATTTTAAAAAGGATTTAATAATTACCAATCTCTGTGGACACAACCCTGCTCAATCACTATACACAATTTTGTTAGAGTAGGTATTTATATTTGCTGGCTTCGACACCCATCAAATTTTGGTGCCGTTGCCGGGGATTGGTGTAATTTATTTAATCCTTTTTACGTTTTACTTGGTTTATGGTTCGTTCTTCTCGTATAGGTACACTTTCGTTTGATCCTGAAATTGAGAAAACAGCTCGCCGGCTGAGACAACAGGCCAAGCGAGATAAGCAACGATCCTCGTCACCTTTGCTTTCTGAAACAGATATAGTGTTTGATTTTGTTGAATCATCTAGCGATTTTGAAGAACAAGCTATGGATAGAGCTGCACCTGCAGAAAGAACTCTTCGAGAGTTAGCTGAACCAGATCTGAATCAGCAACCACTCTGCATTCAATATGCGAACTTGGAGGTAAATTTTGAATTAAAATCTGGTCTTATTCATTTATTGCCCAAGTTTCACGGTTTTGCAGGTGAAGATCCTCATAAACATCTCAAGGAGTTTCATGTTGTGTGTTCAAGCATGAGGCCTCAAGGTGTAACTGAATAGCAGATTAAGCTGCGAGCTTTTCCTTTCTCTTTAGATGGGCTAGCTAAAGATTGGTTGTATTACTTGCCTCCTGGTTCAATTACAACGTGGAATGACTTGAAGAAGCAATTCCTTGAAAAGTATTTTCATGCTTTAAGAGCTGCCAACATCAGAAAAGACATTTGTGGTATCAGACAACTTTATGGGGAGACTTTGTATGAGTATTGGGAGCGATTCAAACAATTGTGTGGCAGTTGTCCTCAGCATCAGATTTCTGATCAACTTCTCATTCAATACTTTTACGAAGGACTTTCATTGATGGATAGGAGTATGATAGATGCTGCTAGTGGAGGTGTGTTGGTGAATAAGACCCCTACTCAAGCAAGGGAGTTGATATCAAACATGGCTACCAATGCGCAACAATTTGGCAATAGACAAGATCTCACTTCAAGGAAAGTGAATGAGGTAAGTACTTCTTCTATTGATCAACGTTTAGATAAACTTACTTCTCTTGTGGAAAATTTTGTTGTAGGTAATGTGCAACAAGTGAAGACATGTGGTATTTGTTCCAATATGGGTCATTCAACTGATATGTGTCCTACACTTCAATGTGGTATTTGTTCCAATATGGGTCATTCAACTGATATGTGTCCTACACTTCAAGAAGAACCCTTCGAACAAGCCAATGCAGTTGGAGGATTTCCGGGCATGCCTCAGAGGAGATATGATCCTTATGCACAAACATATAACCCCAGGATGGAAGGATCATCCCAACTTCACTATGGAGTTAGGCCGTCGGGATTTCAACAACAATACCCACCAAGACAACAATTCCAACCGATTCATTCCTCACAAACTCAAGTCAGGTATGTCTCTTGAAGAGATTGTTAAATCACTTGCAACTAACACTTAACAATTTCAGCAGGCAACTACAACAAGCATTCAAAATTTAGAGAACCAAATGAGCCAACTAGCAACTACAGCGAGCCGCTTAGAGTCTCAAGTATCAGGGAGATTGCCTTCACAACCTGAGTTGAATCCAAAGCAAAACGCTAGTGCTATCATCCTTAGAAGTGGGAAGGAGTTGCAAGAGCCTAACAAGAAAGTGACAAAGCACTTGGAAAATGAGCTTGAGAAAGAGGAATTGATGCCTCAATCTCAAGATGCGCAGCCCAGCAAAGCGAAACCCTTACCTGTGGTGATAGCTCCTCCGTTTCCAAGTCGATTTGTAAAATCCAAGAAGGAAGAACAAGAGAGAGACATCCTTGAGACATTTCGCAAGGTTGAGGTAAATATTCCTTTATTAGATGCTATAAAACAAATACCTCGTTATGCTAAATTTCTTAAGGAACTTTGCACCTCCAAGAGGAAGTTGAGAGGAGATGAAAGAGTTCACATGGGTGAGAATGTTTCTGCCGTTCTCCAAAAGACACTACCTCCTAAGTGCAAGGATCCAGGTATGTTTACTATCCCTTGCAAAATTGGTAATGTTAGAGTTGAGAAGGCTATGTTAGATCTAAGAGCTTTTATTAATGTCATGCCTCGTTCTATTTATTCTTCTTTAAATGTTAGTCCATTAAAAGAAACTGGCGTGATAATTCAACTAGCTGATAGGTTTAATGCATATCCTGATGGGGTGTTAGAAGATGTTTTAGTACAAGTTAATGAGTTGATTTTTCCTGCTGATTTTTATGTACTTGATATGGAAGATGATAACTCCTCTAATTCCGTCCTAATTTTGCTAGGAAGACCTTTTCTTAAGATCACTTTGACTAAAATGGATGTACATAAAGGAACTCTTACTATGGAATTTGATGGAGAGGTTATAGAGTTCAATATGAATGATGCCATGAAATATCCTAGGGATGAGCAGTCTGTATTTTCTATGGATGTTATTGATCCTTTAGTGCAGGAAGTTTTTGATTTAGACGTTAAAGATTCATTGATAGTTGCTTTAAACAACAGCTTAGGACTCTAGGGATTGCAAAAGGATGAAAGAGAGTTTGTTTTAAATTTTGCATTGCAAGAGATAATCTTTGAATTAAATTCTTTGAGAACTTTAACTCCTAATGTGTCTTATATTGAATTACCTACCGCTTATGCAAAACTTCTTCCATCTATTTTGCAGGCACATAAAAATAGAGCTTAAACCATTGCCAAGTCATCTAAAGTACTGTTTTTTAGGAGATGGCGAGACACTTCCTAGGTGATCATATCTTGAAAGCTTAGTCTTTAGAAGAAGAAAAGCTTATGAGAGTCTTTGAAGGATTGCAAAAAGCTATTGGATGGACAATTCTGATATTAAAGGGATAAGCCCATCCACGTGCATGCATAGAATACTATTGGAGGAAGATGCCAAACCTTCGATACAAGCTCAACGCCGTTTGAATCCACTCATGATGGAAGTAGTGAAGAAAGAAGTTTTGAAACTTCTTGATGCATGTATAATTTATCCAATTTCGGATAGCAAATGGGTAAGTCCTGAACAAGTGGTGCCAAAGTAAACTGGTATAACAGTTGTTGAAAGTTACGATGGTGAGTTAGTATCTACCCGAGTTCAAAATGGTTGGAGAGTTTGTATTGATTTTAAAAGCTTAACTCACTCACTCACTAGGAAGGATCATTTTCCCATTCCTTTTATTGATCGGATGCTCGAACGGTTGGCGGAAAATCTCACTTTTGTTGTCTTGATGGTTATTCGTGTTTTCATCGATATCGATTCTTTGAAGATCGGGAAAACTACCTTCACATGCCCTTTTGGAACTTTTGCGTACCGACGTATGCCATTCGGTCTTTGTAACGCCCCTGCCACTTTTCAGAGGTGTATGGTTAGTATCTTTTCAGACTATGTAGAGAATATCATAGAGGTATTTATGGACGATTTTACAGTTTACGCTAATTCTTTTGATGATTGTCTATATAATCTAAAAATAGTTCTTGAAAGATGCATTGAAACAAATCTTGTTTTGAATTATGAAAAATGTCATTTTATGGTAGATCGGGTATTATTTTGGGTCATGTAGTCTCTCTTTAAAGGAATTGAGGTAGATAAAGCTAAAATAGATGTTATTAAATCTTTACCTTATCCTACATGTGTCCTAAGTTCGTTCTCTTTCTTGGTCATGCGATTTTTTATCGACGCTTTATCAAGGATTTTTCAAGATAGCTCAACCTTTATGTAAGCTTCTTGAGAAAGATGTAGCATTTGATTTTGATGAGGCATGTAAGGCGAAAGATTTGATAAGCTCGAGGAGTTATTAACCTCATCTCCATTATACGACCACCGATTGGAACCTTCCCTTTGAAATAATGTGCGGACGCCCAAGAACTTCTGCTTGTTGGTCTTTGTTCTTGGACAAAGGGTTGGAAGAGCTGGTCATGTTATATATTACGCTTCAAGGACACTTGATAGTGCTCGGTCTGCAATTACTCAACAACGGAAAAAGAACTTTTAATTTATTGTTTTGCTTTAGAAAAGTTCCGTTCATATTTATTAGATACTAAAGTGATTGTTTATTCGATCTTGCACTCTTAGATATTTGCTTGTAAAGAAGGAAGCGAAACCAAGACTTATCCATTTGGATCTTACTACTTGGGAGTTCAATTTGGAGATCCGTGACAAGAAGGGAGCAGAGAACTTGGTTGCAGACCATCTTAGTAGATTGACATCGAGTGAAGAAGCAGCACCTTTGAAAGATTATTTCCCAGATGAGCATCTTTTTGTAACTCAAGGTATGGTTCCTTGGTACGCTGACATTGTCAATTATTTAGTTACAAGAATACTACCTAGTGATCTAACGAGGGCTCAAAAAGATAAGATTAAAAGTGATGCTAAATATTATGTTTGGGATGACCCGTACTTGTGGAAACATTGCTCTGATCAAGTAATTAGAAGGTGCGTATCTGAATCTGAAATTCATTCTATTCTTCAATTTTGTCACTCATATGCATGTGGAGGTCATTTTGGTCCCAAGAGGACAGCATCTAAGGTGTTAGAGTGTGGTCTATTTTGGCCTACTTTATTTCGTGAAAATTGTCAAAAGACAGGTAATTTAAGTCATAGGAATCAAATGCCACTTACTCCTATTCTTGTGTGTGAAATATTTGATGTGTGGGGCATAGATTTTATGGAACCCTTTCCTTCATCCTTTGGCAATGTTTACATTCTTTTAGCTATAGATTATGTTTCTAAGTGGGTAGAGGCTAAAGCCACGCGGACTGACAATGCTAAAGTTGTTGTAAATTTTTTCAAGTCCCATATTTTTGCTAGATTTGGTGTACCGAGAGCGGTGATAAGCGATAGAGGCACTCATTTTTGTAATCGGATGGTGGAGGTTTTGTTCAAGAGATATCATGTCACCCACAAAGTGTCTACTGCCTATCATCCACAGACAAGCGGACAAGCGGACAAGCAGAGATATCAAACAGAGAAATCAAGTCTATCCTTGAAAAGACGGTTAATCCAACTCGAAAGGATTGGAGCTTGCGACTTGATGATGCATTGTGGGCGTATCGTACTGCGTATAAAACCCCCATAGGTATGTCCCCTTACCGTTTAATTTTTGGTAAGCCTTGTCACTTAC
The DNA here is from genome assembly GCA_030449905.1 of Luvunga scandens. Classification (NCBI taxonomy): domain Eukaryota; kingdom Viridiplantae; phylum Streptophyta; class Magnoliopsida; order Sapindales; family Rutaceae; genus Luvunga; species Luvunga scandens. The sequence goes on along the minus strand of JASUUG010000291.1, from coordinate 21,142 downwards.
CTGTAGAGCTTGAGCACAGATCGTACTGGGCTGTCAAGCAATGTAATATGCGAATGGATGAGGCGGGAAAGCAGAGGAAGTTGCAGCTGCAAGAGTTGGAGAAGATTCGAAATGAGTCCTACGAGAGTTCGCGACTTTACAAGGAGAGGATGAAGACATTTCATGACAAAATGATTTGGAGAAAAGAGTTTTCTATTGGTAAAAAAGTTCTCCTTTTTCATTCTAAACTTAAACTTTTTCCTGGTAAATTACGCTCTCGATGGGTTGGACCTTTTATTGTTACTAATGTTTTTCCTCATGGTGCAGTCGAGATTCGAAGTCCTACATCTGACAAAATTTTTAAGGTTAATGGTCATCGTTTAAAACCTTTTTATGAAGGTTTTTCAGTGAATATTGTGGAGGAAGTGGCTCTTGAGAGCCCTATTTATGGAGATTGAGGCATAAATATGTCTAGCCGAAGACATAAAACAAAGGCGCCTTTTGGGAGGCAACCCAAAAGATTTAATATTTATTTTAAATTTATATGCATTTTTTTGTTTTTGGTTTTGATTTAGATTGTTTAAATAATATCTATACTTATTTTAGCCAGAAGAAATTTTTGGTTAATGCGTGCCCACGCCTTAACTAATAAGTACTTCTGCATTTAGTTTATTACAGTATGTTATAAGGCGTGCCCACGCCTTAACTAATAAGTATTTCTGTTTTTATTTATTATAGTAGGTAATAAGGCTTGCCCATGTGCTTAATACAAAAGTTTTTCTGAAATTTTTTAGAGTTTTAAGTATTTATTGTAGCTTTTATTTTCTAGTTTTATTTAAAAAAAAAAAAAGAAATAGAAAAAGAAAGAAGCTGATCATGTGTTTCAATTTTCAGAAACCACGAGCCCCTTTTCACGATCCAGCTCGTCCAGACCACATCCCGCGAGACCCAGCCAAACCGTGCAAGCCATCCGCGCTCAGATCCACGCCAGCAGCCACGATCCACGAGCTCCAGCCGACCACGATCCGAGCTACCAGCCACTTTTCAGCCACGACATCTCTTTCCAGATCTGTTCCAGCCGCACTCAAATCTGCTCCAGTTCCAATAACCCGCGAGATCCATCACGCTCACGATTTCCAGCCGCGTCTAGACCCGATCCAGCGTTCATGAGTTCAAGCCGTGCGCGCCATTCTCGCTCGGATCCACGCCAGATCCAACACCCGCGATCCAGCCATATTCCACGCCCGGCCAAATCAAAAATCCCGTCCCGTATCCGTCCACGAAATCCAAACCGCTCGGGCGATTCGGCCTTCCACCACCCATAACCCGCGAGATCCATCACGTCCAAAGTTTCAGCCGCAACATCACCTCCAAATCTGATCCAGCCACCCACGAGCTCCAACCGACCACAACCTGTGACCCGCGTCGAGATCCAGCCGCCTCTCCATAATCCGCGAGATTACAGCCATTCTCCAGAATCCAGTTCAGCCACCATTCCCCACGCTTGATCCATTTCCAGCAACCGCGCACGCCACTCTCAACAATTTATCACAGCTGTAACATCACCAGACACGCCACAACCCATTTCCACATCAACCCGTGTGCAGCAGCAGTCCGTTTAAGCATACAACCTGTGAGTTTAAACAATGCCGAAAAGGAAAGCTACAACTTCCAAGTCACCAGCGGTTAAAAAGAAAACTGTCGCGATAAAATCTAAGACTTCCGCTCCCGCCACAGTGTCATGGAACATAGTTTCTAATTCGCGCCAAGCAGTAAAAAAGAGGTCGAAACATTGGAAGAGAAAAAGTGTTTTGCCGCTTGTTGAATCCAATCTCGAAGGGTGCCTCACATTCACCACTCAACAGGAGAAAGAAAGGTACAAAGATATTTCCAAGCGGCAAATACTTCCAGCTAAGTATATTCATTATCCGACTCTTGAAAAGTTGATTGTTAAGGAAAATTTTATTTCTTTAATTGATAAGATTGGTTTCCGCAAGTTTATTGATATTGAAGTTTTAGGTTATGTTGAATTGATTAGGGAATTTTATTCTACTTTTCAATTTAATATACTGGATGAGTTTACTTTGCATACTCCGAATGTTATAAAGTTTAGGTTAATGGGACGTAATTTCTCGCAATCAATTACAGATTTTAATTTAGCTTTAGGATTCATTGATGATGATTATTCTTTAGGTGATGAATATTTAGGGACAACTTGTGACTTTAGCGAAGAATTTGAGCCTTATCGTCTTTGGCATGATTTATCTTTGGATAACAAGGCCTATGACCCGAGTAAATCAAAGAGTTCATTTTTGCGTGATCCTGTTTTAAAATGTGTGCAACGATTTTTAGCATATAATTTTTTAGGGAAGAAAGACAACTCGGGGGTTTTCTCCAAAACTGAGTTTTATTTTATTTGGTGCATGTTGAATGATGTGAAGCCTAATTTAGGTTTTTGGTTAGCAGATCAATTTCAAAATGTGCTTAAAAGGTTTAGAACTTTATTTTTGGGTCCATACATAACTCTGTTAGCTGTAAACCTATGTGTGCTTGATCTTGACAATCATAATTTGCATTCTGCTTGCAAAAAGGAATTTTTGGATATACCTTTGTTTGAAAGAACAGGTATAGTGGAATTCAAGGCGGGGAAATTCCAGTTTACTGAACCAGGACCCACTCAACTTCCAAAGAAGCTTTATGCTAGGAGTGGTGTTACCTCTGATGATGATGAGTTTGACGACGATACTGCTGGCCCACTAACAATTCCTTCTACTTCTGTACCACCCTTGAGCACTCAGTTGGAGAGAATCGAGCATAAGTTGAACAAACTAGAGCAGAATTTGGGAGCGTTCTTCGAGAGCGTGGGATTTAGCCCACCATTTCCGCCAAGCCCATAGACGATATGGGGACAATTCAGGGACGTTTTCTTTGCCTTTAATCTTTTTGTCCCTATACTTTATTTCATTATGTGAATTGTGACTATCATACATCGGGGACAATGTATGTTTCTGGTGTGGGGGAGTGATTTTTACAATATTATTGTTTGAAAGTGTTATTTTGTTGTTTTTGAGATGATTTTGAATATCATTCTTGGTTGCGTCATTTTTTTTCTTTTCTTTTCTTTTATGGAATCATTTTTGTTTCATTCTGCTCATCCTCGAATGATTTTGGAGTTAGTGTTATTTTTCTTGGATGCGAGTTGAGATGCATGAATAGATTCGAGTTTTGATTAGCTTGGTCTTAGTTGCTTAAATGAATAACTCACCACTATTGATAGTTGATTCATTTGATGAGTGTGCATGATTTGATGGCAAATTCACTAATTTTGAGAGGATTTGAGACTATGAGCAACTACTTTGCTCTAATTATTTTTGTTGAGTGAATATCAATCTTAGTTTGTTTATTCTAGAACTTGCTTTGTTATGCATGTTGAAGCCGCATTACGGGATTTTATGCATTAAAATGATAAGGGCAAACCTCTTTCCATTTTTCTATTTTCACATTTCTTTTCTTTTTTTTTTTTCCACCCAAAAATTTTTATTTGTTTTAATTTTTTACCTTTGTTTGATCCTTAACCATCTACTTCTCTCCATTTACTTACCCATTTACCTACTTTTTGAGCCTTAATTTGAGAAGATTTTTGAACTCATTGTTTAGATATATTTTGTTGCTTTCGCTACCTTGAATAAAAGTTTCTCAATTACATCAAGTTGCATTATGCTTGAATAAAATTGTGCAAGATTCAAAAAAAAAAATGAATGAAAAAAAAATGAATGAAAAAAAAAAAAAAAAAGAAAACTCTTGGCGACTTGAGTAGCAATAAACATTTTAATGTCATAAGGTTCATTCAATGGGTTCATTCTTCTCATTTTGATCTCTTTTTCTTCCATAGACCTTTCTTTTTCATTCAATCCATCAGCCGACCTATAATCCTATTAAGACCCTTAGATTTTTGTATTTAATTCATGTTTTGTGGTTAAAATGTGATATATGAGCAAGCTTATGGTAATAGCATTCTTTGATTTGATTTGAGTGCATAAATGATACCCTAAACACTTTGAGTGCATGGAGTGAAATCAATGCAAGGGTTATTAAATTTTGTTGCATTTGGATTTTGAAAAGATTGTCTTGGTGGTTGAGTGACTTTATGCTAGCTTCTAAGATTCTATGCTTTGAAATCCTTGTCTCTTGAATGTTGATTGACTTAAATCCTTGAGGTGCGCTTGCTTAAGATTGTTTTTGGATGAGTTGGAATGAGAATTGAGGGAAGATTTGGGATTATTCTTAAGTTATATGCTTGAGGACAAGCATTATCTTGGTGTGGGGGAATTTGTTATAGTGCATTTCATGCACTAGTTTTGAATTGTTTAATCCCTTTAATATCAAAGTTTTGCACTTAATAGTTGTGATTTACTTGTGTTTTATTTTTGTAGGTGCAATTCCATTGATTAGTACTAAATTGAGCTATAAGATGATATTTAAAGATGAAATGGCTTCTTGGAGAAATTGTTAATTTCAAAAGAAGTTTGTCGATAAGGCGTGGGCGCATGACAGTCGATTTCAGAAGAAGTTTGTTGATAAGGCGTGGGCGCGTGCTATCAATTACGGACTTACGTTTTTATTTCTTTTTTTTAACATGTTTTATATTTTTACTACTCTTGTAAGTTTAGATAAGATTTTGGATATTTTTATCTTTATCCTTTTTAAGAGAACTATAAAAGAGGAGATAAAGGAGGATTGGGGAGGGATTAGAATTCGATTATCAATTGTGTTTATTTTTTTTGAGGGTTTTCTCTTTTTCTCCATGAGGAACTAAACTTATAATTCTGGTTGAAGGTTAATGAAGCTTTGATTCACCATTACTGTGAGATCTTTCTTATGCTTTAATTGTTTTATTGCTTTTTGGGTATTTATTTATTTTCTGAATTATTGTCATGATTATCTTTGTTAATTAGATAATTGGCCACTATTTAATTATCAATTTAATCTATTGCCAATTGAAAGATTCATCGTATGAAGATTTTGATGTTTGTGGCAAATAACATAGCAGTGCGTTGTGTTATGGGAATAAATAATCTAATTTAAATGAACCATCGTATGCGTTTGTTAATTAGGATTTGGGTCTCTCTAGTTTTTCAGGCTGTCAATTGATTAAATCTTATGATCGTATCTAGGATTGTCTATTGATTAGGGAAATAACCAACGGTCGTACCTTGGTTGTCGACTAATTAAGGAGAGATTGGCTATTAGAGTGTCTCCGATGCTATAACCTATAACCTATTTTATAAGCAGTAATGATTTGTAGTTGTATCGATGATCAGTAGTCGAATCAAAGCTGAATTAATTCCTTCAACCAGAGTTTTCCCATTTTGAATTACACCTTTAATTTGCATCCTTATTAATTTAATTTGATTTTCATTATTGTCAACAATCCCCCAAATTTACATTTTCATTTTAAAAAGGATTTAATAATTACCAATCTCTGTGGACATGACCCTGCTCAATCACTATACACAATTTTGTTAGAGTAGGTATTTATATTTGCTGGCTTCGACACCCATCATAAATATGAATTTGTTGGATAAAGTTTAACTGTGTTTGAAAGTAAATATATGAACAATATATTTATTTTTTATTTTTTAATATCTAATTTGTGTAAACAAAAGACATATGAAATATGATGTATTTTTAGACTTCCTACATAAAACAAGAGCAGTAATAAAATTTTAAATTGTTGTAGAAACTGACTTTTGTACAAATTAGTATATAACTAACAAATTTCGAATTTTAGACTCACAAGTACATTGAATTCACTGCACAATTAATAGCGCTCGGATAATCCCGCTCCAGACAAGTACCAATTAAAAAAATTTATTTTATTGATCCTTTTTCACCCGCGCGCTATTCATTGAACGGCGTTCTTCACTTGCACTTGGAAGTGAAAGCAACAAGATTTATATTTTTTCACAAGACGATTGGATATATATAAGAAATTTCATGTGGATGACTTTCTGTCTGTTAGTTTATTTTGATAATGTTTGAAAATGACTGTTTGAAACATTATTTTTAATTGAACTTGATCTTAGGAAAATGACTTGGTCAATCCATATTGATTTGACAGTTAAATTATTAATTATATATGACATCATTAATGATATTTTAATTGAATTTCATCTTAGGGAACGTATGGAAAATATTACTAACTACAGAATTAAACATTATTATTTTTTTTAATAAAAAATTGGCGACACAAATGTCTTTGTTGCATTTTAGAGTAAATATATGTGATAGTGCGGGGGTTCGTTTGGTTTTTACTATTTGGTTAACACCTTACCGGTGACTTGAAAGTCAATTAATGTGTGATCTCACCACCAAATTGTTTGATGAAAGAAATTATGATGTCTTGATTATTGACACAGCTAACTCCGAACTCTGAGGGTGAATCGACTAGGTTTTTAATAAATCGATCATAAATAATTTAATTAATGGGTATTCTGCTAAAAATTTGATAAAGTCTCTCCTATAACTATCACATAACTAAATTTGTAATTACTAAAATAAACACTACCAAATAATTCTAAATACAACCAACTTCGTCAATTAATTATCTCAACCAAAGTACTAAATCACCCAATTATTCAATATCAAATAAAATACATATGTTATCCGCAATCCACGAAATGTAACAAATTATACAATCCTAAAATATCTCAATAAATCAATCGATAACTCCTAACATCATAACATGACCATAATTTTGAAAATAACTATTACTGTTGGGTCGACTGTTGTACTTGCGAATCTCTTGTGTGTGGGGGGGGGGGGGGAATATAATAAAACAGTATGAGTATAAAACTCAGTGAGCTCAGTGAGTGGATAATAGTTTTTGAACATAATTTTACTCTAAAGTAATTAATCAGATCAAAATACCATCTCATCAAAATATCACAAAAAACTTAAATAACTTATTAAATTCAAATCATGTACTCAAATAACGATATCACAAATATAATGTATAAAATAATGGAAATTCATAATACTTATAACATTAATACTGAAACACCGAAAACTATCACCAAACAAGTACTCAGGGGAAATAATCTCATCATATATGGACCTCGATGAACGGGCAATGAAGTACTATCTGAGTACAATCACGCCTTGGAGTTACATGGATAGACAAGGAAAGGCCATATCATATCACATCATATCTAGACCTCAACGGACAGTAATGACGTCTTGTCTCGAAGACAATCACGCCCCGGAGCTACATGGATAGATAAAAACACTATCATCTCATATCTCATCATATCTGTGCATGCACAATCTGGTCCCCAAAAGACAAAGTTGCCCGAATACATGGCCCAAAGCTTCTGTGTGTACTCAGACAGGCCCTAAAAGCTTGTATCTCATCTGTATCATTTGTATCTCAATATCAGTATCCTTGTGCTCATTATACCACATACATATGTCATCTCATCTCAGATCATCAGTATCGGAGGAAAGGGTATTGTCTAATGATTTTAAAACGATCATTATGCTCATATTCATATACCTTTGTACACATATACAGAAACATATAATCTTATCCAAAATCTCATTCGAAATCTTATTTCCTTTTTCATTTAACATGTTTTAAATATGCTTTTCTTTCTTTTAAAAATATTATCATGCATATTCAAAATCAGTAACCAAAATCATTAATCAAACACATTTCTCGTAATAAATACCAAAACACAGATAAAATCCATTTCTATAAAATAATTAAATCGAACCTTTAAAACTAATCTAGTAAACATGCTTTACCATATTTTAAAATCATAATAAACTATAATGAAAATAAGTTTTGTATATTTCATTAACTGTGATGGTGTCCGAACTCGATATCGATAACGTCTGCGGGTTGATTCTCGTTCGCGGATCCTCCTAATTTAAGGAAATAACATAATTACTAACTATAATTGCGAATTATAACTAATATGCTCGAAACGACATTTATCCACAATAAAATATTCTTGAATTTATAAAATTACCAAAATGGCATCAACATTAAAATTCATCAAATTATCTTTTGAATCACATATTATCAAACTATCCTCAATTCCGATTACAAAGATATCCACAAGTTTTGAATTTATAAAATTATCCCTAGAAAATTATAAAATTACCAAAATGCCTTTAACGACGTAAATTATTGAATTACCCCCGAAATCTCAAATTACCTAACTGCCCTGATATGAAATTACCAAAATGTCCACCAATTTTAAAATTATAGAATTATCCCCAAAGTTTATGAAATTATTGAATTGGCCCTAATGGTCAACGGTGATCGGAACTCAGTCAACGACAATGGGAAGCTCAGGTCTGCTAGTTCTGACATCACTGAGTCAAATGGGGCCGGCGGTGACCTCCCACGTGCGGCGGAGACGACTAATCGAGCTCCCCAAAATCGTGAGCTTTCGGGCAGTCAATCAGCGGCAATCCAGCCATTTCAAGTGACGGGGTTGGTCGAAAAATAATGAGGGGAAGCCGAGGAACAAGATCCAAGTGGTGGCTCGGCCTAATTCCGGCTAGATCGATGGCGGTGAAAACGGGTGGAGTCGCGACTTTTCAATCTACAATCACCGGCGTTCTAGTCGGTTTCTAGCGACAATGACGGCGGAGATGCATTGGCCGACTCTCAAGCTTCAGATTGATACCAAGATTGGTTGGTGGGGTGGCCAGAAACTCGAGATTTGGTCGGGTCAGGCGCGCGGATCAAGGTCGGACAAATCAGGTCAATGGGTCTCTCTCACTCTCTCTCTTTCTCTCTTTTCTTTCTATTTTTGGAAAGCAAATGTAATGCTTCTCACTTTTTTCTTTCCTTAAATAATAATCGGCACCTTTTGCTTTTTTTTTTTTTAAGCTTAATACAATTTAAGTTAATTTCAGTCCCGAATGCTGAAATAAAAATCCAACTATGCGATCATTGGATCGTGTTCTAATTGCCTCGATTTAATGTTGCGACAAAAATTTAAATTATTCGAACGTGTTCGATTTAATAATCACGTTCGATTGCCCGCAACGATTTGTAACAATCCGACGACTTTAAAAAAAATTACGACGAAATTAAAAATAATATCACAATCAATTAAATCAATTACGGTGCATATGTTACAATCCTCCCTCCTTATAAAAATTTAGTCCTCGAAATTTACACATCTGATGAGAACAGATGAGGATACTAAGCTCTCATTAAGTGAGGATACTAAGCTCTCACTAAGTGAGGATACTAAGCTCTCACTAAGTCCTCGTGTTCTTATGTAGTCTCCTTTTTTGCATGATTCCTCCATAGCACTTTTACTAAAGGAATAGTTCTGGAATGCAAGACTTGTTGTTTCATTTCCAATATCTGCACTGGTTCTTCCTCATAAGTCAGATCTTCTTTCAACTCAATTGGTTGTCTCGATAACACATGACTCGAATCATACATGTACTTCCGGAGCATCGAGACATGAAACACATCATGAATTTTGGATAACTCGGGTGGTAGAGCTAATCGATAAGCTAACGGATTAATGCGCTCTATAATTTCATACGGCCCAATGTAGCATGAGCTTAGCTTCCCGTGCTTCCCAAATCGAAGTACTCTTTTCCATGGATAAATCTCTATGAAAACTCTATCACCAACTTCGAACTTAAATAGTTCCTGCCTACGCTTATCTACATACCTCTTTTGTCTATTTTGGGCCACTTTTAATTTATCTCGAATAAGTTGTACCATCTCATTAATATCCTGAACTAATTCGGGACCATATAACCTCCGTTCACCAACCTCATCCCAACATACTGGAGTTCTACATTTTCTACCATATAAAGTCTCATATGGTGCCATCTCGATACTAGCTTGAAAACTGTTATTGTAAGCAAATTCCATCAAGGGCAAATAGACATCCCAACTACCCTTAGACTCCAAAACACAAGCTCGCAGCATATCCTCCAGGGTTGGAATAGTACGCTCCAACTGACCATCAGCCTGTGGATGAAAAGCTGTACTGAAATTTAACTTAGTGCCTAAAGCCTTTTGCAAGCTGGTCCAGAACTTAGAAGTAAATCAAAAATCTCTATCTGAAACAATAGACATCGGTACTCCATGAAGTCGAACTATCTTAGCCACAAAAATACTCGCCAACTTGTCCATTGAATAAGTGGTCTTAAATGGTAAAAAGTGAGTAGATTTTGTAAGTCGGTCAACAACCATCCAAACATTATCACTTTCACTCTGGGTACGTGGAAGTTTCACTACAAAGTCTATAGTGATATGCTCCCACTTCTACTCAGGAATTGGAAGCAGCTGAGAACATTCTATAGGTCTCTGATGTTCAACCTTAATCTGTTGGCAAACTAAACACTGAGAAACAAATTCTGCTATCTCTCTTTTCATGCCATGCCACCAATAATGATCTCTCAAATTACGGTACATCTTTGTACTACCAAGATGTATCGCATAAGCTGAACAATGAGCTTCTTTCATGATCTTATTTTTCAACTCTTTAATATCAAGTACACAAAGTCTATCACCTATGACTAAAACTCCATCATCTCTCACCGCAAAGTCAGTTCGTAAACCTTTTTGCATATCATTTCTCAACTTCATTAACTGTAGGTCCTGATCTTGCATCTGATGGACTTTGTCAATCAAAGTCGATCTAACTCAAAAATTAGCTATCAAAGCTCTGTAATTATCAACTTTCAACTCGGCTCCTAAGGATCTCAACTCGATCAAAAAAGGCATATATGACACTCGTAAGTGAGCTATAGAGTTAGAGGATTTTCTACTTAGTGCATCAGCTACCATATTCGCTTTGCCCGGATGATAATCATTAGTGCAATCGTAATCCTCAATTAGCCACTCCACCTCCTCTGTTTTAAATTTAGCTATTTCTGAGTAAACAAATACTTTAAACTCTTATGATTAGTGAAAATCTGACATGTGACCCCATATAAGTAATGTCTCCAAGTTTTGAGTGCAAACACCACTACGGTTAACTCTAAATCTTGTGTTGGGTAGTTTTGCTCATGCTTCTTAAGTTGTCTAGAAGCATAAGCCACTACTTTCCCATGCTGCATTAATACACAACCCAATCCCTACTTAGAGGCATCACTATATACCACAAATCCTTCATTACCAGATAAAAGCTTAAGAACAGGTGCCGAGGTAAGACGTGTCTTAAGTTCTTGAAAATTCTTTTCACAGTCATCATCCCATTGGAACTTAGAATTCTTCCTAGTTAGTTGTGTCAAAGGAATGGCAATCTTGGAGAATCTTTCTACAAATCTACGATAATACCCAGCTAATCCAAGAAAACTTCCAACTTCTGAGACATTTGTAGGCTGTTCCTATTTTACAATTGCTTCGATCTTTTGAGGGTCAACATAAATGCCTTCAGCTGATATCACATGGCCTAAAAATACTACTTTGTCCAACCAGAACTCACTTGTTGAACTTAGCATAAAGTTGTTTTTGTCTTAAAGTCTGCAAAACAGTCCGCAAATGCTCTGCATGTTCCTTCTGACTCCGAGAATACACCAAAATATGATCAACGAACACAATCACAAACCAATCTAGATAAAGGTGAAATACCTTATTCATGAGATCTATAAAAGTTGCTGGAGTATTAGTTAACCCGAATGGCATTACTAGAAACTTATAGTGTCTATAACGAGTTCTGAATGCTGTTTTAGGAACGTCACACTATTTAATTCTAAGCTGATGATATCTCGAGTGCAAGTCAATCTTAGAAAACACTTTCGCTCCCTGAAGTTGATCAAACAAGTCATCAATACTTATTACGTACTGTAACTTTGTTCAACTGCCTGTAATCAATGTGAGTTTAAGAGTACCATCATTTTTCTTAACAAACAAAACTGGAGCTCCCCACGGAGATACACTAGGTCTAATAAATCCTTTATCGACCAAATCTTATAGTTGAACTTTAAGTTCCTGTAATTTAGCTGGAGCCATCTTATATGGTGTTATAGATATAGGAGCCGTCCCAGGGATTAAATCAATAGAAAACTCAATTTTCCTGTCAGGTGGCATCCTTGGAAGTTCATTTGGAAATACATCTGGAAACTCATGGACTACTGGAATACCCTCTAATCTCAACTCTTTAGCTTCTGTGTCTACTATATACGCAAGATAAGCTGAGTATCCTTTTCATAACAATCATCTTGCACTAATAGCCGAAATGACACATAAGGGTAATAATTTATGCTCTTTATAGAATTTCACCTCGGTTTTTTTTGGCTTTTTAAACACAACTTCCTTTTTGAAACAATCCACAGTAGCATGTTGAGATGCAAGCTAATCCATGCCTAAAATAGCATTGAAATCTCGAATGTCTAAAATAATCAAATTTTCCTCAAAGTCATGCTCATCCAAACTAATCATATAATCTCGATAAACACTCTTAACATGTGATGAACCTCAGTAGGTGTACTAACAACTAATCCACAATTTAGTGGTTTAGGTTCTCACTCTACATGCATGGCAAACATATGGGAAAGAAAATGTGTGGATCCAGGATCAACAAGAATATGGGCCTCGCGGCCAAAGATAGATAACGTAGCCATAATAGTTTCTGGGGTAGCATGAGCCTCCTGCTGTGTCAGTGCAAAGAGTCGACCTTGGGTATGAGGCCAACCAAGTTGACCTCTTTGACTCGGGGTAGCCTTCTGTTTCCGAAACGTAGATGTAGAACCCCCGGTCTGCACACTCTGATCTAGAGTTGGTCCAGAGTGAGAGTGATATTGTTGAGCTGTCCTTCGAGCAGAACTATCACCCTGAGGTAAATTAAGGCAGAATCTCTTAATATAACCATGCTGCCCACAAAGATAACACACCTTGTCCGCAACACGACACTGGCCCTGATGATTCTTGCCACACGAAAGGCAAGAAATCTATTGTATATTCCTTGAACGATCACCACGGTGTCCTCCGCTAATTCTATCATACTGTCTATGAGTCATCGCATTACTCCATATAGACTACTGCACTGAACTGTGACTGACAGTTTGTCTCGAATCTCCTCTGAAACCTGTATCCTGACTCCTTTGAATGTTATCAAAGTAGCTAGAATGAGTGCCTCCTCTTTTAGGCGGCCTACTACTAAAGCTACCCTCTGTTCAACTCTGATTACGTTTTTGTTTCAAGGCCTGAATTTTGCGTCCCTCCGAGATACTCTGTTCTACTTTCTTTGTTGCCTCAACTACCTCTATAAACTCAGTATATCGTGATGAAGTCACTATCGTACATATCTCAAATCGGAGACCCTCTTCAAATCTCCTGCATCTCTCCCTTTCATCACCCACTGTAGATGTAGCAAATCTAGAGAGGTCTATAAATTTCTTCTCGTACTTCTGAAAAGACATGGATCCCTGAACCAACCGAAGGAATTCATTGCGTTTAATATCTTGGTATACGACTGGAAAATAATGATAGTAAAATTCTTTAAGAAATATAGCCCAAGTAATTGCATCATGCTCTTGATATCGACGTTCCACTGTCTGCCACTAATGGTAAGCTCTATCCTCAAGTAGAAAAGTGGCAAAGGAAAGTCTATTCTTTTTCAAGCATTTCATTACATTGAAAATACGTTTTAACTTAACGAACCACGACTCTGCCTCAGGTGGATCTCCAGAACCATTAAAACGTTTGGCCCCCAAACGTCTCACGCGCTCAATAGTATTAGCATGACCGGAATACGCATGAGTCTGATTCTGTACCACTGCAGTCATAATATGTGCTAGCCTATCAAATGACTGCTCAATGTTCGGCACATTCTCTGGTGCCTGCCGTGCCACCTCATGAGTTAAGAACTCAACTATGCCCTCGTTCGTGGGTTCATTTTTCCCTGTAGGTACAACGCCTGGAGTCAACCCAGCTACTGGCCTAGTACGACCACGGCCACGGCCTTGACCACGTCTATCGCTATGACGGAGCATGATGATGCCTACAAAATAATAATTCCCAATTAATAACTGTAAAACTTATTCTAATTACGACAGTAAAGTCTACAGAATCTAAAAGCATGCTTTGATACCGACTTGACACGATCCGCCCAGAGCTTCGAGGGCGAATTGGCTTGGTTTTTAATAAATTGATCGGAAACAATTTAATCAATGAGTATTCTATCGAAAAGTTGGCAAAGTCTCCCTTATAACTATCACATAACCAAATCTGCAATTAATAAAATAAACACTCCCAATAATTCCAAATACAACCAACTTTGTCAATCAATTACCTCAACCAAAATACCAAATCACCCAATTATTCAATATCAAATAAAATACATGTGTTATCCGCAATCCTTGAAATGTAATAAATTATACAATCCTAAAATATCCCAATAAATCAATCGATAACTCCTAACATCATAACGTGGCCATAATTCCGCAAATAACTATTGCGGCTAGATCAACTGTTGTACCTGTGAATTTCCTGTTGGGGGAGGGGGGAATATAATAAAATGGGGTGAGTATAAAACTCAATGAACTAAGTGAGTGGATAGTAGTTTTTGAACATAATTTTACTTTAAAATAATTATTAGATCAAAATACCATCTTATCAAAATATCTCAAAAAACTTGAATAACTTATTAAATACAAATCATATACTCAAATAATAATATCACAAATATATTGCATAAATCAATGGAAATTCATAATACTTATAACATCAATACTGAAACACTGAAAACTATCACCAAACAAGTACCCAGGGGAAATAATCTCATCATATCTGCACCTCGACGGACGGGCAATGACGTACTATCTGGGTACAATCTGAAATACTAACTAGGCTACCCAAGAGGGGGGGTGAATTGGGTTATTAAAACTTAGACAAATAAAACCACACAACAATTTAATCTAATGTTTTAATAAAATCAAAAGCAATAATTTTAACAATGCTCGAAATTAAAAGGATAAGAGAAAAAAGATCAAACACGTGATTTTTACGTGGTTCAGGCAACTGTGCCTATGTCCACGCCTCCAAGCTCTCCGGGCTTGAGGATTCCATTAAGCAAGCTATTGAGTACTAGAAAGTGTGTATTTATAATGGAGAAAATCATCATTTTATACTCCAAGTCTCACTAATATCCCTACTTTTATGTCTTTAAGTCCCTTGTAATTTAATTATGTATGTTTTATTTTAATTAAGTATTTTATGTGTTTTAGGGGATATCATGGTCATTTCACAATGAACGAGAGATCAGATAGAAAAACGGATAGCAATTTTGAACTCAGGACAGTTGAAAACCTTAGGAAGAACATAAAAAGATAAATGACACTGTTTACATATACAGTACTGTTCACACATACGGTATGGTTGATATATACGTTACTGTACACGACACTGTTCACGATACTGTTCACATGTACTGTATGATGACGTGGCACTATACGATGATGTGGCGGCATTTGATTGGACAAATGATGTGGCATTGACCGCTTATGTGGCATTGACTGATGAGGTGTCACGATCCTATTAGACAAAAAATATTAACCGGTTACGTGGCAGAATGTTAGTGGATTGAAAAAACGTGCGTACGGTACATGCATATACATAGAATGACAGCCCTGATGATGTGTTCCATCCAATAAGAACTTGCCATGTGGCGCAATCCTGAGCGTCCAAATTGTTTTAATCCGATGGCTATGATTTACTCAGTGTATCTATAAAAAGAGGGCTCCCCCCATAATTTGACACCCTTGAATCCATTTTTGAGCTCCATTTTCTGTAATTCCATCTCCATCTTGTATTTTCTATGTATTTTAATAAAATTCTCATTTTACCCCAAGTTCAAATATGAGTGGCTAATTTCCTTTAAAGCTTGAGTTGAAGGTGAAGTCTCAACATGCTCCATGGGCTTAATTTGGTAAATTTACTTTTCTTTCCCCTTTAATTTATGTGGATGTTTTGACTTTTCGTAGACAGATAGTAATAATCTTGTTTGGAATAACCGCCTCCCTGGGCAAGGTTATTACTATTTGGCACAGGAAGCCCTTAGCACCATATCTATTAGAGTGTGGTTCTTGAGGAGTGAAAAATCCGCCTTCATGATTTAATTGGTACTAATAATGAATATTAAGTCGATGGTGCATGTTGATTACAGATCCAGAGATCCAAGCACTTGATTTTAATAGTTTATTCCTACAGCTTTAATTTAAATTAATACATTGCCTACATCATTGTCATTATAAATCCAATCACCCACTTAGAAAATTAATTCTACAAGCAATTAAAATCCACCTCCTCGTGGGATCGACACTCGTCACCATTGATCTATTCTACAATAGATTCGTGCGCTTGCGAGTTCAATAAAATTTGCACAATATAAGTCTCCAAGACTTCAACAACACTTACAATTGACTTCAAAGGTGTCAATGAACCTTTACAACAACAGATTATTCCCAATCTCTTAACCCAAGTGTATCCCAACACTTACAATCACTCAAAAATAAAGATTATAATCAACCAATCTCTCACACAATGTATATGATTACAATTGAAATCTCAAAGTATGAATCAATGAAACAAAAAAAGTTTAAAGTTCAAAAGAGATTGTATACTCAGTAGCAAACTCAAAAATAATTGTTAGATCTCTTTTGATTTGAATTTGATTGAGCAATTTTATAGTTGGAGCTAAAAACTAGTCGTTGTTGACTTTCTGAGAATAATCGGATTACTGTTTCTACTGTCGGTTTACCGTTTTGACTTGTGCAAATAGCCGTTGTGCTTAGATTTTAAACAAACGATTTACCATTTGATGTTATCGGATTGTTGTTTATTTCTAGAATCCTGCAAAACAAACTTAGATTTCCATTTTTGCTAAACGGTTCAAGATTAGAAAGTTTTATCCTTTCTGTAAATTATCAGTTCACCGTTAGTAATAAACGGTTCACTATTAATTTTCAGAATACTCTGAAACAAGTCTAAAGACTAAATCTTTTTTGTAAATAATCGGTTCGCCTTTTATAATAAACGGTTCAGGGGTAATTTCTAGAATCTATATTTTGACAACTTTTGTAGAAAAATGATTTTCTGACTTAAGTTAATAGTCATTAAGCTTCTTTAAACATGTCTGTGGCTTTAAGAAATTCATTTTAATAGCCTCAACATTTTAATCAAGAACATATAAGTTTTGTTATCATCAAAATCAATATTATAAGATTAACAATCTCCCCCTTTTTTATGATGACAAACTTTATATGTAAGGATAAGAAAATTTTGTTAACTCCCCCTGAATATAAGCTCCCCTTAAAAATATATAACTTATTAAGAAAATTTTGTTAACTCCCCCTAAATAATGTGTAACTTATTCTCCCCCTTCATCATCAAAAAGAAAAGAACAAACAACATACTCGTTTTCGACAAGTGAAAATTTCGGCAGAATCTCCCCTGTATATTAAGCATCTCCAAGAAAATATTAGCAATAATTTACATCCAAGAAGCCAAAATTAAGATAAAAACAACTTCAACCAAGCAATAAAATCAATGCCAAAACATATATAACACAAGCATTCATAAAAACAAGAAACAATCCATCGCACATAAAAATATCCAAAATATGAGAATATTGTGTGAAATATCCAATACTTAATGCATTTCTAAACCATTTAGAAATGCACTTTTGACATCCATTTGATACAAAATAAAATTCTCATGGCATGCAAATGCTAAGAGCATCTTAATGGATTCTAATCTAGCTATAGGTGCAAAAGTTTCATCAAAATCAATTCCTTTTTCTTGATTGTAACCTTGAGCTACTAATCTAGCTTTATTCCTTACAACCACACCGGATTCATCCATCTTATTCTTAAATACCCATTTAGTGCCTATGACGGATTGATGTTCCGATTTAGGAATTAATTTCCACACATTATTTCTCTCAAATTGATGTAACTAACTCCTCTTGCAGTGCATAATCCAAGATTAATCATTTTCCGCATCTACAAAGGATTTTGGTTCAATTTGAGATATGAAAGTAGTATGTGCACATGTGTTTCTAAATGATGATCTTGTGGTTACACCTAGTGAGGGATCACCTAAAATTAAGTCTTTAGGGTGAGAAGAGACATACCTCTACTCCTTGGGGAGTGTTTGAGAATTACCTTCATTTTGCTCCATATTAGTTTGTTCTTCTTGTTGTTTCTCTTGATTCTCATAAGGTGAAACATCCTATTTGACGTTTGAAGGTTCTTCTTGTTGCACTTCTTCATCTACATCATTAACAATAACTTTCTCCATACAGGAGGGGTTAGATTCATCAAACGTAATGTGCATGGATTCTTTAACAACCATTTGATGTTATCGAATTGTCGTTTATTTCTAGAATCCTACAAAACAAACTTAGATTTTCGTTTTTGCTAAACGGTTCAAGATTAGAAAGTTTTCTCCTTTCTGCAAATTATCAGTTCACCGGTAGTAATAAACGGTTCACCGTTAATTTTTAGAATACTCTTAAACAAGTCTAAAGACTAAATATTTTTTGTAAATAATGGATTCGCCTTTTATAATAAACGGCTTAGGGGTAATTTCTAGAATTTATATTTTGACAACTTTTTGTAGAAAAATGATTTTCCGACTTAAGTTAATAGTCATTAAGCTTCTTTAAACATATCTATGGATTTAAAAAATTCATTTTGATAGCCCCAACATTTTAATCAAGAACATATAAGTTTTGTTATCATCAAAATCAATATTATAAGATTAACACAATCACTGCCCGGAGCTACACGGATAGATAGGGAAAAGCCATATCAGATCACATCATATCCGGACCTCAACGGACAGGCAATGACGTATTATTTGAGTACAATCACGCCCCGGAGATACACGGATAGATAAAAAAAATATTATCTCATATCTCATCATATCTGTGCATGCATAATTTGGTCTACAAAAGACAAAGTCGCCTGAGTACACGGCCCAAAGCCTCTGTGTGTACTCAGACGGGCCCTAAAAGCCTTTATCTCATATGTATCATCTGTATCTCAATATCAGTATCTCTGTATTCATTATACCACATACATATGTCATCTCATATGTATCACTGTATCTGGAGGGGAAGGGTATTGTCTAATGATTTTAAAAACGATCATTATGCTCATATTCATATACCTTTTTACACATATATATAAACATATAATCTCATCCGAAATCTCATCTAAAATCTCATTCAAAATCTCATTTCCTTTTTCATTTAATATGTCTTAAATATGCTTTTCTTTTCTTTAAAATATTATCATACATATTCAAAATCGGTAACCAAAATCATTAATCAAACACATTTCTTGTAATAAATACCAAAATACAGATAAAATCTATTTCTATAAAATAATTAAATCGAAGCCTTTAAAACCAATCTCGTAAACATGCTTTATCATATTTTAAAATCATAATAAACTACAATGAAAATAGGTTTTGTATATTCTATTAACTGTGATGGTGTTCGAACTCGGTATCTACAACGTCCGCGAGTTGATTCTCGTTCGCAGATCCTCATAATTTAAGGAAATAACATAATTACTAACTATAATTGCGAATTATAACTAATATGCTCGAAATGACATTTATCCGCAATAAAATATTCTCAAATTTGTAAAATTACCAAAATGCCCTCGACATCAAAATTCATCAAATTATCCTCAGAATCACATATTATCAAACTATCCTCATTTTTGATTACATATATATCCACAAGTTTTGATTTTACAAAATTACCCTAGTTAAATAAATATACCAAAATACCCCTAACAACGTAAATTACTGATATACCCCCGAAATATCAAATTACCTAACTGCCCTGATCTAAAATTACCAAAATGTCAACCAATTTTAAAATTACAGAATACTCTTAAAGTTTGTGAAATTACTGAATTGCCCATAACTGTCAACGGTGACGGGAAGCTCAAGTCTGCTAGTTCTGACCTCGGTGAGTCCAATGGTACCGGCGGTGACCTCCCACCCGCGGTGGCAACAGCAATTTGAGATCCCCAAAACCGTGAGCTTTCTAGCAATCAATTGGTGGCAATCTGGCCGTTTTAGGTGACGAGGTTGGTCGGAAAATGATGAGGGGAAGTTGAGGAACAAGATCCAAATGGTGGTTGGGCCTAATTTCGGCTAGATTGACGGCAATGAAAATGGGTGGAGCCGCGGCTTTTCGAGCTACAATCGCCCGGATTTTGGCCTCTTTCGCAGCGATGACGGCGGGGATGCATTGGTCGCTCTCAAGCTTTAGATCGGTACCAAGATCGGCCAGTGAGGTAGTTGAAAACTTGAGATTCGGCTGGGTTGGGCGCGCGAATCCAGGGCAGTCAAACCGGGTCAACGTGTCTCTCTCTCTCTCTCTCTCTTCTTTCTATTTTTGGAAAGCAAATGTAATGCTTCTCTCTCTTTTCTTTCCTTAAATAGTAATCTGCACCTTTTCCTTTTTTTTTTTTTAAGCTTAATACAATTTAAGCTAATTCCAGTCCCTAATGCCGAAATAAAATCAATTACGAGGTCATTGAATCGTGTTCAATTATCTCGATTTAATGTTGCGACAAAAATTTAAATTATTGAACGCGATCGATTTAATAATCGTCCGATTACCCGCAATGATTTGTAACAATTCAACGTACTTTTAAAAAATTACGAATAAATTAAAAATAACATCACACTCAATTAAATCAATTACGAGATATGTTACAATTGTTTAAATCAAAATTATTATTTTCAAGTCATATTTACTAAACACAATTAACTTTCATTTTCCTAATCATATATTCAAGCAATTGTAGTGTAAAACCACAACAATTCACCATCGAATGGTGCCTTAATATGATTTAGTCAAAATTTATGTTTAATGTGCATGTAGTATTTAAAGTGTGTTAATTGAACAATGTTGTCGAGATTTATTCTCATACTATTTCATTGGACCTATGGTTTCCTAAGTCTAGATCTTGATAATAACAATTCACCATCGAATGGTGCCTTAATATGCTTTTGTCAAAATTTTTGTTTAATGTGCACAACGAAAGTATTTAAAGTGTGTTAATTGAACAGTTTTGTCGATATTTATTCTCATACAATTTCATTGGATCTATGGTTTTCTAAGTCTAGATCTTGATAATAATA
>JASUUG010000290.1:0-38142 GCA_030449905.1 Luvunga scandens | reverse complement strand
CTATGCTTGCCTCGGGAGCGCGGCCGGAGTGTGTGTTGTGTACGTGAGAGTGTGCGACCTGCCTTGGTCGTGACCATGTGCTGCATTTCGAGCAAGGCACGCAGCCACCCCGTGGCCAAGGCCATGGCACCCAGCCAGCCCGCGGCCAAGGCCTAGGCACGCATCCACCCCGCGGCCAAGGCCAAGGCCAAGGCACTCGTCCACCCCGCGGCCAAGGCCATGGCACCCAGCCAGCCCGCGGCCAAGGCCTAGGCACGCATCCACCCCGCGGCCAAGGCCAAGGCCGTGTGCTGTCGCTCACGGATCTTGGCCAATTTTTGCATTTCCGGGGCGGTGCGGGATTTTGGGGTGATGCATTAGATACGTGCGACAGTCGAACGTCGGAAAACAGGGGAGTCGATTTCGAGGTCCGAACCTCGTTTTACGGCCGATTTACCGAGGGTGCGGGGGTGCGAAAAGGGGACGAAACGTGCCCTCGAATTGGTCGGATTGTGGTAGAACTGGGCCGGAGGCCTCCTCACTGTGCAAGTACTGCTTTCCGCTCGAAGAGATGGCAAAAATAATGACGGAGCCCCTGCGCCCATTTTTCCGCCGGAAAAGGCCAAAATCCGTGAGCTATAGCACACGGATTGTGGCCAAATTTCGCGTTTCGGGGGCGGCGTGGGATTTTGGGCTGGCGTCGTCGGGTTTGGTAGGAGTCGGTGGCGGGAGAAAACGGAATCCAATTCCGATCTCTGAAAGTCGTTTTACGGCCATCTTACCGGCAGCGAACGGGTGCCCAAACAGGTGGGCCCACTCGTCCGATTCAGGAAAAACCGGAGAAAGAAGTGGAAGGTAAGTGTGGATCTCAGTTTTTGGTCCAAGAATACGAAGAAACGGTGAGGACCGTGTGCTCACATTTTGGCCAAATGCTCGCCCGCAGCCAAGGCCAAGCCATGCAGCCACCCCGCGGCCAACGTCAAGGCACAGGGCCACGCTCGAGCTCCCTATCCTTGCCTCGGGAGCGCGGCCGGAGTGTGTGTTGTGTGTGCTTGAGAGTGTGCGACCTGCCTTGGTCGCGAGCATGTGCTGCATTTCGAGCAAGGCACGGAGCCAGCCCGCGGCCAAGGCAAAGGCCGAGGCACGCAGCCACCCCGTGGCCAAGGCCATGGCACGCAGCCACCCCGAGGCCAAGGCCATGGCACGCAGCCACCCCGAAACGCGAAATTTCGCAACAATCCGTCAGCTATAGCTCACGGATTTTGGCATTTTCTGGCGGAAAAATGGGCGCAGGGCCTCCCGCATTATTTTTGCCATTTCTTTGAGCGGAAAGCAGTACTTGCCCTGTGAGGAGGCCCCCGGCCCAGTTCTACCACAGTCGGACCAATTCAAGGGCAGGTTTCGTCCCCTTTTCGCACCCCCGCACCCTCGGTAAATTGGCCGTAAAACGAGGTTCGGACCTCGAAATCGACTCCCCTCTTTTCCGAAGTTCGACTGTCCCACGTATCTAATTCATCACCCCAAAATCCCGCACCGCCCCGGAAACACGAAAGTTGGCCGCGGGCTGGCTGGGTGCCATGGCCTTGGCCGCGGGGTGGACGCGTGCCTAGGCCTTGGCCACGGGGTGGCTGCGTGCCTCGGCCTTGGCCGCGGGTTGGCTGGGTGCCAAGGCCTTGGCCGCGGGCTGGCTGCGTGCCTAGGCCTTGGCCGCGGGCTGGCTCCGTGACTTGCTCGAAATGCAGCACATGCTCGCGACCAAGGCAGGTCGCACACTCTCACGCACAAACAACACACACTCCGGCCGTGCTCCCGAGGCAAGGATAGGGAGCTCGAACATGGCCCTGTGCCTTGGCGTTGGCCGCGGGGTGGCAGTCTGGCTTGGCTTTGACCGCGGGCGAGCATTTGGCCAAAATGTGAGCACACGGTCCTCGCCGTTTCTTCGTATTCTTGGACCAAAAGCTGAGATCCACACCTACCTTCCACTTCTTTCTCTGGTTTTGCCTGAATCTGACGAGTTCCTCTACCCGTTTGGGAACCCGTTCGCTGCCGGAAAGATGGCCGTAAAATGAGTTTCGGAGCTCGGAATTGGATTCCGTTTTCTCCCGCCACCGACTCCCACCAAACCCGACAACGCCAGACCAAAATCCCACGCCGCCCCCGAAACGCAAAATTTGGCCACAATCCGTGTGCTATAGCACATGGATTTTGTCTTTTCTGGCGGAAAAATGGGCGCAGGGCCTCCCGCATTATTTTTGCCATTTCTTCGAGCGGAAAGCAGTACTTGTGCGGTGAGGAGGCCCACGGACCAGTTCTACCACAATCGGACGAATTCGAGAGCACGTTTCGTCCCCTTTTCGCACCCCCGAACCCTCGGTAAATCGGCTGTAAAACGAGGTTCGGACCTCTAAATTGGCTCCCCTCTTTTCCAACGCTCGACTGTCGCACGTATCTAATGCATCACCCCAAAATCCCGCACCGCCCCGGAAACGCGAAAGTTGGCCAAGATCCGTGAGCTACAGCACACGGCCTTGGCCTTGGCCGTGGGGTGGCTGCGTGCCAGGGCCTTGGCTGCGGGCTGGCTGGCTGCCATGGCCTTGGCCGCGGGGTGGACGCGTGCCTTGGCCTTGGCCACGGGGTGGCTGCGTGCCTCGGCCTTGGCCTTTGCCGCGGGCTGGCTCCGTGCCTTGCTCGAAATGCAGCACATGCTCGCGACCAAGGCAGGTCGTACACTCTCACGCACACACAACACACACTCCGGCCGCGCTCCCGAGGCAAGGATAGGGAGCTCGAGCGTGGCCCTGTGCCTTGGCGTTGGCCGCTGGGTGGCAGTCTGGCTTGGCTTTGCCCGCGGGCGAGCATTTGGCCAAAATGTGAGCACACGGTCCTCGCCGTTTCTTCGTATTCTTGGACCAAAAGCTGAGATCCACACCTACCTTCCACTTCTTTCTCCGGTTTTGCCTGAATCGGACGAGTTGGCCTACCCGTTTGGGCACCCGTTCGCTGCTGGTAAGATGGCCGTAAAACGAGTTTCGGAGCTCGGAATTGGATTCCATTTTCTCCCGCCACCGACTCCCACCAAACCCGACGACGCCAGCCCAAAATCTCACGCCGCCCCCGAAACGCAAAATTTGGCCACAATCCATGTGCTATAGCTCACGGATTTTGGCCTTTTCTGACGGAAAAATGGGCGCAGGGCCTCCCCAATTATTTTTGCCATTTCTTCGAGCGGAAAGCAGTACTTGCGCCGTGAGGAGGCCCACAGCCCAGTTCTACCACAATCGGACCAATTCGAGGGCACGTTTTGTCCCCTTTTCGCACCCCCACACCCTCAGTAAATCGGCCGCAAAACGAGGTTCGGACCTCGAAATTGACTCCCCTCTTTTCCAACGCTCGACTGTCGCACATATCTAACGCATCACCGCAAAATCCCGCACCGCCCCGGAAACGCGAAAGTTGGCCAAGATCCGTGAGGGACAGCACACGGCCTTGGCCTTGGCCGCGGGGTGGCTGCGTGCCTAGGCCTTGGCCGCGGGCTGGCTGGCTGCCATGGCCTTGGCCGGGGGTGGACGCATGCCTAGGCCTTTCCGATGGGGTGGCTGCGTGCCTCGGCCTTGGCCTTGGCCGCGGGCTGGCTACGTGCCTTTCTCGAAATGCAGCATCTGCTCGCGACCAAGGCAGGTCGCACACTCTCACGCACACACAACACACACTCCGTCTGCGCTCCCGAGGCAAGGATAGGGAGCTCGAGCTTGGCCCTGTGCCTTGGCGTTGGCCGTGGGATGTACGCGTGCCTTGGCCTTGGCCACGGGGTGGCTGCGTGCCTCGGCCTTGGCCTTCGCCGCGGGCGGGCTCCGTGCCTTGCTCGAAATGCAGCACATGCTCGCGACCAAGGCAGGTCGCACACTCTCAAGCACACACAACACACACTCCGGCCGCGCTCCCGAGGCAAGGATAGGGAGCTCGAGCGTGGCCCTGTGCCTTGGCGTTGGCCGCGGGGTGGCTGCGTGGCTTGGCCTTGGCCGCGGGCCAGCATTTGGCCAAAATGTGAGCACACAGTCCTCGCCGTTTCTTCGTATTCTTGGACCAAAAACTGAGATCCACACCTACCTTGCACTTCTTTCTCTGGTTTTGCCTGAATCGGACGAGTTGGCCCACCCATTTGGGCACCCGTTCGCTGCCGGTAAGATGGCCGTAAAACGAGTTTCGGAGCTCGGAATTGCATTCCCTTTTCTCCCACCACCGATTCCCACCAAACCCGAACACGCCAGCCCGAAATCCCACGCCGCCCCCGAAACACGAAATTTGGCCACAATCCGTGTGCTATAGCTCACAGATTTTGGCCTTTTCTGGCAGAAAAATGGGCGCAGGGCCTCCCGCATTATTTTTGCCATTTCTTCGAGCGGAAAGCAGTACTTGCGCCGTGAGGAGGCCCCCGGCCCAGTTCTACCACAATCGGACCAATTCGAGGGCACGTTTCGTCCCCTTTTGGCACCCCCGCATCCTCGGTAAATCGGCCGTAAAACGAGGTTCGGACCTCGAAATCGACTACCCAATTTTCCGACGTTCGACTGTCGCACGTATCGAATGCAGCACCCCAAAATACCGCACCGCCCCGGAAACGCGAAAGTTGGCCAAGATCCGTGAGCGACAGCACACAGCCTTGGCCTTGGCCGTGGGGCGGCTGCATGCCTAGGCCTTGGCCGCGGGGTGGCTGGGTGACATGGCCTTGGCCTTGGCCACCGGGTGGCTGTGTGCCAAGGCCTTGGCCGCGGGGTGGCTGCGTGCATAGGCCTTGGCCGCGGGCTGGCTGGGTGCCATGGACTTGGCCGTGGGGTGGACGCGTGCCTAGTGTTTGGCCACAGGGTGGCTGCGTGCCTCGGCCTTGGCCGCGGGCTGGCTGGGTGCCATGGCCTTGGCCGCGGGGTTGACGCGTGCCAAGGCCTTGGCCACGGGGTGGCTTCGTGCCTCGGCCTTGGCCTTGGCCATGGGCTGGCTACGTTCCTTTCTCGAAATGCAGCATATGCTCGCGACCAAGGCAGGTTGCAAACTCTCACGCACACACAACACACACTCCGACCGTGCTCCCGAGGCAAGGATAGGGAGCTCGAGCGCGGCCCTGTGCCTTGGCGTTGGCCGCGGGGTGGCTGCATGGCTTGGCCTTGGCTGCGGGCGAGCATTTGGCCAAAATGTGAGCACACGGTCCTCACCGTTTCTTCGTATTCTTGGACCAAAAACTGAGATCCACACTTACCTTCCACTTCTTTCTCCGGTTTTTCCTGAATCGGACGAGTGGGCCCACCAGTTTGCGCACCCATTCGCTGCC
Source organism: Luvunga scandens (assembly GCA_030449905.1). Taxonomy (NCBI): domain Eukaryota; kingdom Viridiplantae; phylum Streptophyta; class Magnoliopsida; order Sapindales; family Rutaceae; genus Luvunga; species Luvunga scandens. Next base: position 32,840 of record JASUUG010000290.1, on the reverse strand, counting down.
GGTAAGATGGCCGTAAAACGAGTTTCGGAGATCGGAATTGGATTCCGTTTTCTCCCGCCACCGACTCCCACCAAACCCGACCACGCCAGCCCAAAATCCCACGCCGCCCCCGAAACGCGAAATTTGGCCACAATCCGTGTGCTATAGCTCACGGATTTTGGCCTTTTCCGGGCGAAAAATGTGCGCAGGGCCTCCCGCATTATTTTCGCCATTTCTTCAAGCGGAAAACAGTACTTGCGCCGTGAGGAGGCTCCCGGCCCAGTTCTAAGACAATCGGACCAATTCCCGGGCACGTTTGTCCCCTTTTCGCACCCCCCGCACCCTCGGTAAATCGGCCGTAAAACGATGTTCGGACCTCGAAATTGACTCCCCTCTTTTCCAACGCTCGACTGTCGCACGTATCTAATGCATCACCCCAAAATCCCGCACCGCCCCAGAAACGCGAAAATTGGCCAAGATCCGTGAGCTACAGCACACGGCCTTGGCCTTGGCCGCGGGGTGGCTGCGTGCCATGGCCTTGGCCTTCGCCGCGGGGTGGCTGCGTGCCATGGCCTTGGCCTTCGCCGCGGGGTGGCTGCGTGCCATGGCCTTGGCCTTGGCCTCGGGGTGCCTGCGTGCCAAGGCCTTGGCCACGGGCTGGCTGCGTGCCTAGGCCTTGGCCGCGGGCTGGCTGGGTGCCATGGCCTTGGCCGCGGGCTGTCTGGGTGCCATGGCCTTGGCCGTGGGGTGGACGAGTGCCCTGGCCTTGGCCACGGGGTGGCTGCGTGCCTCGGCCTTGGCCTTGGCCGCGGGCTGGCTACGTTCCTTTCTCGAAATGCAGCATATGCTCGCGACCAAGGCAGGTCGTAGACTCTCACGCACACACAACACACACTCCGGCCGTGCTCCCGAGGCAAGGATATGGAGCTCGAGCGTGGCCCTGTGCCTTGGCGTTGGCCGTGGGGTGGCTGCATAGCTTGGCCTTGGCCGCGGGCGAGCATTTGGCCAAAATGTGAGCACACGGTCCTCACCGCTTTTCCGACGTTCGACTGTTGCACGTATCTAATGCATCACCCTAAAATCCCGCACCGCCCCAGAAACGCGAAAGTTGGCCAAGATCCGTGAGCGACAGCACACGGCCTTGGCCTTGGCCGCGGGGTGACTGCGTGCCTAGGGCTTGGCCGCGGGGTGGCTGCGTGCCATGGCCTTGGCCTTGGCCGCAGGGTGGCTGCGTGCCAAGGCCTTAGCCGCGGGCTGGCTGCATGCCTAGACCTTGCCCGCGGGCTGGCTGGGTGCGTTGGCCTTTGCCGCGGGGTGGACGCGTGCCTTGGCCTTGGCCACGGGGTGGCTGCGTGCCTCGGCCTTGGCCTTGGCCGCGGGCTGGCTCCGTGCCTTGCTCGAAATGCAGCACATGCTCGCGACCAAGGCAGGCCGCACACTCTCACGCACACACAACACACACTCCGGTCGCGCTCCCGAGGCAAGGATAGGGAGTTCGAGCGTGGCCCTGCGCCTTGGCCTTGGCCGCGGGGTGGCTGCATGCCATGGCGTTGGCCTTGGCCTCGGGTGGCTGCGTGCGAAGGCCTTGGCCGCGGGCTGGCTGGGTGCCATGGTCTTGGCCGCGGGGTGGACACGTGCCTTGGCCTTGGCCACGGGGTGGCTGCGTGCGTCGGCCTTGGCCTTGGCCGCGGGCTGGCTCCGTGCCTTGCTCGAAATGCAGCACATGCTCGCGACCAAGGCAGGTCGCACACTCTCACGCACACACAACAAACAATCGGGCCGTGCTCCCGAGGCAAGGATAGGGAGCTCGAGCGTGGCCCTGTGCCTTGGCGTTGGCCGCGGGGTGGCTGCGTGCCTAGGCCTTGGCCGCGGGGTGGCTGGGTGCATGGCCTTGGCCTTGGCCACCGGGTGGCTGTGTACCAAGGCCTTGGCCGAGGGGTGGCTGCGTGCCTAGGCCTTGGCCGAGGGCTGGCTGGGTGCTATGGCCTTGGCCGCGGGCTGGCTGCGTGCCTCGGCCTTGGCCTTGGCCGCGGGCTGGCTCCGTGCCTTGCTCGAAATGCAGCACATGCTCGCGACCAAGGCAGGTCGCACACTCTCACGCACACACAACAAACAATCGGGCCGTGCTCCCGAGGCAAGGATAGGGAGCTCGAGTGTGGCTCTGTGCCTTGGCGTTGGCCGCGGGGTGGCTGCGTGCCATGGCCTTGGCCTTGGCCTCGGGGTGGCTGCGTGCGAAGGCCTTGCCCGCGGGGTGGCTGCGTGCCTAGGCATTGGCCGCGGCCTGGCTGGGTGCCATGGCCTTGGCCGCGGGGTGGGCACGTGCCTTGGCCTTGGCCGCGGGCTGGCTCCGTGCCTTGCTCGAAATGCAGCACATGCTCGCGACCAAGGCAGGTCGCACACTCCCACGCACACACAACGCACACTCCGGTCGCGCTCCCGAGGCAAGGATAGGGAGCTCGAGCGTGGCCCTGTGCCTTGGCATTTGCCGCGGGGTGGCTGCTTGCCTAGGCCTTGGCAGCGGGCTGGCTGGGTGCCATGGCCTTGGCCGCGGGGTGGACGCGTGCCTTGGCCTTGGCCACGGGGTGGCTGCGTGCCTCGGCCTTGGCCTTGGCCGCGGGCTGGCTCCGTGCCTTGCTCGAAATGCAGCACATGCTCGCGACCAAGGCAGGCCGCACACTCTCACGCACACACAACACACACTCCGGTCGCGCTCCCGAGGCAAGGATAGGGAGCTCGAGCGTGGCCCTGTGCCTTGGCGTTGGCCGCGGGGTGGCTGCGTGCCATGGCGTTGGCCTTGGCCTCGGGGTGGCTGCGTGCGAAGGCCTTGGCCGCGGGCTGGCTGGGTGCCATGGTCTTGGCCGCGGGGTGGACACGTGCCTTGGCCTTGGCCACGGGGTGGCTGCGTGCCTCGGCCTTGGCCTTGGCCGCGTGCTGGCTCCGTGCCTTGCTCGAAATGCAGCACATGCTCGCGACCAAGGCAGGTCGCACACTCTCACGCAAACACAACGCACACTCCGGCCGCGCCCCCGAGGCATGGATAAGGAGCTCGAGCGTGGCCCTGTGCCTTGGCGTTGGCCGCGGGGTGGCTGCGTGCCTAGGCCTTGGCCGCGGGGTGGCTGGGTGCATGGCCTTGGCCTTGGCCACCGGGTGGCTGTGTACCAAGGCCTTGGCCGAGGGGTGGCTGCGTTCCTAGGCCTTGGCCGAGGGCTGGCTGGGTGCTATGGCCTTGCCCGCGGGCTGGCTGCGTGCCTCGGCCTTGGCCTTGGCCGCTGGCTGGCTACGTGCCTTTCTCGAAATGCAGCATATGCTCGCGACCAAGGCAGGTCGCACACTCTCACGCACACACAACACACAATCGGGCCGCGCTCCCGAGGCAAGGATAGGGAGCTCGAGCGTGGCGCTGTGCCTTGGCGTTGGCCGCGGGGTGGCTGCGTGCCATGGCCTTGGCCTTGGCCTCGGGGTGGCTGCGTGCGAAGGCCTTGCCCGCGGGGTGGCTGCGTGCCTAGGCATTGGCCGCGGCCTGGCTGGGTGCCATGGCCTTGGCCGCGGGGTGGGCACGTGCCTTGGCCTTGGCCGCGGGCTGGCTCCGTGCCTTGCTCGAAATGCAGCACATGCTCGCGACCAAGGCAGGTCGCACACTCCCACGCACACACAACGCACACTCCGGTCGCGCTCCCGAGGCAAGGATAGGGAGCTCGAGCGTGGCCCTGTGCCTTGGCATTTGCCGCGGGGTGGCTGCTTGCCTAGGCCTTGGCAGCGGGCTGGCTGGGTGCCATGGCCTTGGCCGCGGGGTGGACGCGTGCCTTGGCCTTGGCCACGGGGTGGCTGCGTGCCTCGGCCTTGGCCTTGGCCGCGGGCTGGCTCCGTGCCTTTCTCGAAATGCAGCACATGCTTGCGACCAAGCCAGGTCGCACACTCTCACGCACACACAACACACACTCCACCCGCGCTCCCGAGGCAAGGATAGGGAGCTCGAGCGTGGCTCTGTGCCTTGGCGTTGGCCGCGGGGTGGCTGCGTGGCTTGGCCTTGGCCGCGGGCGAGCATTTGGCCAAAATGTGAGCACACGGTCCTCGCCGTTTCTTCGTATTCGTGGACCAAAAACTGAGATCCACACCTACCTTCCACTTCTTTCTCCGGTTTTGCCTGAATCGGACGAGTTGGCCCACCCGTTTGGGCACCCGTTCGCTGCCGGTAAGATGGCCGTAAAATGAGTTTCGGAGCTCAGAATTGGATTCAGTTTTCTCCCGCCACCGACTCCCACCAAACCTGACGACGCCAGCCCAAAATCCCACGCCACCCCCGAAACGCGAAATTTGGCCACAATCCGTGTGCTATATAGCTCACGGATTTTGGCCTTTTCTGGCGGAAAAATGGACGTAGGGCCTCCCGCATTATTTTCGCCATTTCTTCGAGCGGAAAGCAGTACTTGCGCCGTGAGGAGGCCCCCGGCCCAGTTCTACCACAATCGGACCAATTCGAGGGCACGTTTCGTCCCCTTTTCGCACCCCCGCACCCTCGGTAAATCGGCCGTAAAACGACGTTCGGACTTCGAAATCGACTCCCCTCTTGTCCGACATTCGACTATCGCACGTATGTAATCCATCACCCCAAAATCCCGCACCGCGCCGGAAATGCGAAAGTTGGCCAAGATGCGTGAGCGACAGCACACGGCCTTGGCCTTGGCCGCGGGTTGGCTCCGGGCCATGGCCTTGGCCTTGGCCTTGGGGTGGCTGCGTGCCATGGCCTTGGCCACGGGGTGGCTGCGTGCCTTGGCCTTGGCGTTGGCCGCGGGCTGGCTCCGTGCCTTGCTCGAAATGCAGCACATGCTCACTACCAAGGCAGGTCGTACACTCTCACGCACACACAACACACACTCCGGCCGCGCTCCCGAGTCAAGGATAGGGAGCTCGAGCGTGGCCCTGTGCCTTGGCGTTGGCCGCGGGGTGGCTGCGTGGCTTGGCCTTGGCCGCGGGTGAGCATTTGGCCAAAATGTGAGCACACGGTCCTCGCCGTTTCTTCGTATTCTTGGACCAAAAACTGAGATCCACACCTACCTTCCACTTCTTTCTCCGGTTTTGCCTGAATCGGACGAGTTGGCCCACCCGTTTGGGCACCCGTTCGCTGCCGGTAAAATGGCCGTAAAACGAGTTTCGGAGCTCGGAATTGGATTCTGTTTTCTCCTGCCACCGACTCCCACCAAACCTGACGACGCCAGCCCAAAATCCCACGCCGCCCCCGAAACACGAAATTTGGCCACAATCCGTGTGCTATAGCTCACGGATTTTGGCCTTTTCTGGCGGAAAAATGGGCGCAGGGCCTCCCGCATTATTTTCGCCATTTCTTCGAGCGGAAAGCAGTACTTGCGCCATGAGGAGGCCCCCGGCCCAGTTCTACCACAATCGGACCAATTCGAGGGCACGTTTCGTCCCCTTTTCGCACCCCCGCACCCTCGGTAAATCGGCTGTAAAACGAGGTTCGGACCTCGAAATTGACTCCCCTCTTTTCCGACGTTCGACTGTCGCATGTATCTAATGCATCACCCCAAAATCCCGGACCGCCCCGGAAACGCGAAAGTTGGCCAAGATCCGTGAGCGACAGCACACGGCCTTGGCCTTGGCCACGGGGTGGCTGCGGGCCATGGCCTTGGGCTTGGCCTCGGGGTTGCTGCGTGCCATGGCCTTGGCCTTGGCCACCGGGTGGCTGTGTGCCATGGCCTTGGCCGCGGGCTGGCTGGGGCGGTGCGGGATTTTGGGGTGATGCATTAGATACGTGCGATAGTCGAACGTCGGAAAAGAGGGGAGTCGATTTCGAGGTCCGAACGTCGTTTTACGGCCGATTTACCGAGGGTGCGGGGGTGCGAAAAGGGGACGAAACGTGCCCGCGAATTGGTCCGATTGTGGTAGAACTGGGCCGGCGGCCTCCTCACGGTGCAAGTACTGTTTTCCGCTCGATGAAATGGCGGGGGTACTGTTTCCCGCTCGAAAATAATGCGGGAGGCCCAAGGCACAGGGACACACTCGAGCTCCCTATCCTTGCCTCGGGAGCGCGGCCGGAGTGTGTGTTGTGTGTGCGTGAGAGTGTGCAACCTGCCTTGGTGGCGATCATGTGCTGCATTTCGAGCAAGGCACGGAGCCAGCCCGCGGCCAAGGCCAAGGCAGAGGCACGCAGCCACCCCGTCGCCAAACCCAAGGCACGCGTCCACCCCGCGGCCAAGGCAATGGCACCAAGCCAGCCCGCGGCCAAGGCCTAGGCAAACAGCCAGCCCGCGGCCAAGGCCTTGGCACGCAGCCACCCCGAGGCCAAGGCCAAGGCCATGGCACGCAGCCACCCCAAGGCCATGGCACGCAGCCACCCCGCGGCCAAGGCCAAGGCCGTGTGCTGTAGCTCACGGATCTTGGCCAACTTTCGCGTTTCTGGGGTGGTACGGGATTTAGGGGTGATGCATTAGATACGTGCGACAGTCGAGCGTTGGAAAAGAGGGGAGTCAATTTCGAGGTCCGAACCTCGTTTTACGGCCGATTTACCGACGGTGCGGGGGTGCGAAAAGGGAACGAAACGTGCCCTCGAATTGGTCCGATTGTGGTAGACCTGGGCCGGGGGCCTCCTCACGGCGCAAGTACTGCTTTCCGCTCGTAGAAATGGCAAAAATAATGCGGAAGGCCCTGCGCCCATTTTTCCGCCAGAAAAGGCAAAAATCTGTGAGCTATAGCACACGGATTGTGGCCAAATTTCGCGTTTCAGGGGCGGCGTGGGATTTTGGGCTGGCGTCGTCGGGTTTGGTGGGAGTCGGTGGCGGGAGAAAACGGAATCAAATTCCGAGCTCCGAAACTCGTTTTACGGCCATCTTACCGGCAGCGAACGGGTGCCGAAATGAGTGGGCCAACTCGTCCGATTCAGGCAAAACCGGAGAAAGAAGTGGAAGGTAGGTGTGGACCTCAGTTTTTGGTCCAAGAATACCAAGAAACGGCGAGGACCGTGTGCTCACATTTTGGCCAAATGCTCACCCGCGGCCAAGGCCAAGCCACGCAGCCACCCCGCGGCCAACGCCAAGGCACAGGGCCACGCTCGAGCTCCCTATCCTTGCCTCGGGAGCGCGGCGGGAGTGTGTGTTGTGGGCGTGAGAGTGTGCGACCTGCCTTGGACGCGAGCATGTGCTGCATTTCGAGCAAGGCACGGAGCCAGCGCGCGGTCAAGGACAAGGCCGAGGCACGCAGCCACCCCGAGGCCAAGGCCAAGGCACGCGTCCGCGCCGCGGCCAAGGCCATGGCACCCAGCCAGCCCGCGGCCAAGGCCAAGCCACGCAGCCACCCCACGGCCAACGCCAAGGCAAAGGGCCATGGTCGGGAGCGCGGCCGCAGTGTGTGTTGTGTGCGTGAGAGTGTGCGACCTGCCTTGGTCGCGAGCATGTGCTGCATTTCGAGCAAGGCACGGAGCCAGCCCGCGGCCAAGGCCAAGGCCGAGGCACGCAGCCACCCCGTGGCCAAGGCCAAGGCACGCGTCCCCACCGCAACCAAGGCCATGGCACCCAGCCAGCCCGCGGCCAAGGCCTTGGCACGCAACCACCCCGAGGCCAAGGCCAAGGCCATGGCACGCAGCCAACCCGCGGCCAAGGCCAAGGGCGTGTGCTGTAGCTCACGCATCTTGGCCAACTTTTGCGTTTCCGGGGCGGTGCGGGATTTTGGGGTGATGCATTAGATACGTGCGACAGTCGATCGTCGGGAAAGAGGGGAGTCGATTTTGAGGTCCGAACCTCGTTTTACGGACGATTTACCGAGGGTGCGGGGGTGCGAAATAGGGACGAAACGTGCCCTCGAATTGGTCCGATTGTGGTAGAACTGGGCCGAGGGCCTACTCACGGCGCAAGTACTGCTTTCCGCTCGAAGAAATGCCAAAAATAATGCGGGAGGCCCTGCGGCCATTTTTCTGCCAGAAATGGCCCAAATCCATGAGCTATAGCACACGGATTGTGGCCAAATTTCGCGTTTCGGGGGCGGCATGGGATTTTGGGCTGGCGTCGTTGGGTTTGGTGGGAGTTGGTGGCGGGAGAAAAGGGAATCCAATTTTGAGCTCCGAAACTCGTTTTACGGCCATCTTACCGGCAGCGAACGGGTGCCCAAACGGGTGGGCCAACTCGTCCGATTCAGGCAAAACCGGAGAAAGAAGTGGAAGGTAGGTGTGGACCTCAGTTTTTAGTCCAAGCATACGAAGAAACGGCGAGGACCGTGTGCTCACATTTTGGCCAAATGCTCGCCCGCGGCCAAGGCCAAGCCACGCAGCCACCCCGCGGCCAACGCCAAGGCACAGGCCACGCTCGAGCTCCCTACCCTTGCCTCGGGAGCGCGGCCCGAGAGTGTGTTGCGTGTGCGTGAGAGTGTGCGACCTGCCTTGGTCGCGAGCATGTGCTGCATTTCGGGCAAGGCACGGAGCCAGCCCGCGGCCAAGGCCAAGGCCGAGCCGCGCAGCCACCCCGTGGCCAAGGCCTAGGCACACGTCCACCCCACGGCCAAGGCCATGTCACCCAGCCAGCCCGCGGCCAAGGTCTAGGCACGCAGGCACCCCGCGGCCAAGGGTCTTGACACACAGCCACCCGGTGGCCAAGGCCAAGGCCATGGCACCCAGCCACCCCGCGGCCAAGGCCTAGGCACGCAGCCACCCCGCGGCCAAGCCCTAGGCACGCAGCCACCCCGCGGCCAAGGCCAAGGCCGTGTGCTGTCGCTCACGGATCTTGGCCAACTTTCGCGTTTCTGGGGCGGTGCGGGATTTTAGGGTGATGCATTAGATACGTGCAACAGTCGAACGTCGGAAAAGCGGTGAGTCGATTTCGAGGTCCGAACCTCGTTTTACGGCCAATTTACCGAGGGTGCGGGGGTGCGAAAAGGGGACGAAACGTGCCCTCGAATTGGTCCGATTGTGGTAGAACTGGGCCGGGGGCCTCCTTATGGCGCAAGTACTGCTTTCCGCTCGAAGAAATGGCAAAAATAATGCGGGAGGCCCTGCGCCCATTTTTCCGCCAGAAAAGGCCAAAATCCATGAGCTATAGCAATTCCGATCTCCGAAACTCGATTTACGGCCATCTTATCGGCAGCGAACGGGTGCCCAAATGGGTGGGCAAACTCGTCCGATTCAGGCAAAACCGGAGAAAGAAGTGGAAGGTAGGTGTGGACCTCAGTTTTTGGTCCAAGAATACGAAGAAACGGCGAGGACCATGTGCTCACATTTTGGCGAAATGTTCGCCGGCGGCCAAGGCCAAGCCACGCAGCCACCCCGCGGCCAACGCCAAGGCACAGGCCACGCTCGAGCTCCCTACCCTTGCCTCGGGAGCGCGGCCCGAGAGTGTGTTGCGTGTCCGTGAGAGTGTGCGACCTGCCTTGGTCGCGAGCATGTGCTGCATTTCGGGCAAGGCACGGAGCCAGCCCGCGGCCAAGGCCAAGGCCGAGCCGCGCAGCCACCCCGTGGCCAAGGCCTAGGCACACGTCCACCCCACGGCCAAGGCCATGTCACCCAGCCAGCCCGCGGCCAAGGTCTAGGCACGCAGGCACCCCGCGGCCAAGGGTCTTGACACACAGCCACCCGGTGGCCAAGGCCAAGGCCATGGCACCCAGCCACCCCGCGGCCAAGGCCTAGGCACGCAGCCACCCCGCGGCCAAGCCCTAGGCACGCAGCCACCCCGCGGCCAAGGCCAAGGCCGTGTGCTGTCGCTCACGGATCTTGGCCAACTTTCGCGTTTCTGGGGCGGTGCGGGATTTTAGGGTGATGCATTAGATACGTGCAACAGTCGAACGTCGGAAAAGCGGTGAGTCGATTTCGAGGTCCGAACCTCGTTTTACGGCCAATTTACCGAGGGTGCGGGGTGCGAAAAGGGGACGAAACGTGCCCTCGAATTGGTCCGATTGTGGTAGAACTGGGCCGGGGGCCTCCTTATGGCGCAAGTACTGCTTTCCGCTCGAAGAAATGGCAAAAATAATGCGGGAGGCCCTGCGCCCATTTTTCCGCCAGAAAAGGCCAAAATCCATGAGCTATAGCAATTCCGATCTCCGAAACTCGATTTACGGCCATCTTATCGGCAGCGAACGGGTGCCCAAATGGGTGGGCAAACTCGTCCGATTCAGGCAAAACCGGAGAAAGAAGTGGAAGGTAGGTGTGGACCTCAGTTTTTGGTCCAAGAATACGAAGAAACGGCGAGGACCATGTGCTCACATTTTGGCGAAATGTTCGCCGGCGGCCAAGGCCAAGCCACGCAGCCACCCCGCGGCCAACGCCAAGGCACAGGCCACGCTCGAGCTCCCTACCCTTGCCTCGGGAGCGCGGCCCGAGAGTGTGTTGCGTGTCCGTGAGAGTGTGCGACCTGCCTTGGTCGCGAGCATGTGCTGCATTTCGGGCAAGGCACGGAGCCAGCCCGCGGCCAAGGCCAAGGCCGAGCCGCGCAGCCACCCCGTGGCCAAGGCCTAGGCACACGTCCACCCCACGGCCAAGGCCATGTCACCCAGCCAGCCCGCGGCCAAGGTCTAGGCACGCAGGCACCCCGCGGCCAAGGGTCTTGACACACAGCCACCCGGTGGCCAAGGCCAAGGCCATGGCACCCAGCCACCCCGCGGCCAAGGCCTAGGCACGCAGCCACCCCGCGGCCAAGCCCTAGGCACGCAGCCACCCCGCGGCCAAGGCCAAGGCCGTGTGCTGTCGCTCACGGATCTTGGCCAACTTTCGCGTTTCCGGGGCGGTGCGGGATTTTAGGATGATGCATTAGATACGTGCAACAGTCGAACGTCGGAAAAGCGGTGAGTCGATTTCGAGGTCCGAACCTCGTTTTACGGCCAATTTACCGAGGGTGCGGGGGTGCGAAAAGGGGACGAAACGTGCCCTCGAATTGGTCCGATTGTGGTAGAACTGGGCCGGGGGCCTCCTTATGGCGCAAGTACTGCTTTCCGCTCGAAGAAATGGCAAAAATAATGCGGGAGGCCCTGCGCCCATTTTTCCGCCAGAAAAGGCCAAAATCCGTGAGCTATAGCAATTCCGAGCTCCGAAACTCGATTTACGGCCATCTTATCGGCAGCGAACGGGTGCCCAAACGGGTGGGCCAACTCGTCCGATTCAGGCAAAACCGGAGAAAGAAGTGGAAGGTAGGTGTGGACCTCAGTTTTTGGTCCAAGAATACGAAGAAACGGCGAGGACCATGTGCTCACATTTTGGCCAAATGTTCGCCCGCGGCCAAGGCCAAGCCACGCAGCCACCCCGCGGCCAACGCCAAGGCACAGGGCCACGCTCGGGCTCCCTACCCTTGCCTCGGGAGCGCGGCCCGAGAGTGTGTTGCGTGTGCGTGAGAGTGTGCGACCTGCCTTGGTCGCGAGCATGTGCTGCATTTCGGGCAAGGCACGGAGCCAGCCCGCGGCCAAGGCCAAGGCCGAGCCGCGCAGCCACCCCATGGCCAAGGCCTAGGCAAACGTCCACCCCACGGCCAAGGCCATGTCACCCAGCCAGCCCGCGGCCAAGGTCTAGGCACGCAGCCACCCCGCGGCCAAGGGTCTTGACACACAGCCACCCGGTGGCCAAGGCCAAGGCCATGGCACCCAGCCACCCCGCGGCCAAGGCCTAGGCACGCAGCCACCCCGCGGCCAAGCCCTAGGCACGCAGCCACCCCGCGGCCAAGGCCAAGGCCGTGTGCTGTCGCTCACGGATCTTGGCAAACTTTCACGCTTCCGTAGCGGTGCGGGATTTTGGGGTGATGCATTAGATACGTGCGACAGTTGAACATTGGAAAAGAGGGGAGTCGATTTCGAGGTCCGAACCTCGTTTTACGGCCGATTTACCGAGGGTGCGGGGGCGCGAAAAGGGGCCGAAACGTGCCCTCGAATTGGTCCGATTGTGGTAGAACTGGGCCGGGGGCCTCCTCATGGCGCAAGTACGGCTTTCCGCTCGAAGAAATGGTAAAAATAATGCAGGAGGCCCTGCGCCCATTTTTCCGCCAGAAAAGGCCAAAATTCGTGAGCTATAGCACACAGATTGTGGCCAAATTTTGCGTTTCGGGGGCGGCGTGGGATTTTGGGCTGGATTCGTCGGGTTTGGTGGGAGTCGGTGGCGGGAGAAAACGGAATCCAATTCCGAGCTCCGAAACTCGTTTTACGGCCATCTTACCGGCACCGAACGGGTGCCCAAACGGGTGGGCCAACTCGTCCGATTCAGGCAAAACCGGAGAAAGAAGTGGAAGGGAGGTGTGGATCTCAGTTTTTGGTCCAAGAATACGAAGAAACGGCGAGAACCGTGTGCTCACATTTTGGCCAAATGCTCGCCCGCGGCCAAGGCCAAGCCACGCAGCCACACCGCGGCCAACGGCAAGGCACAGTGCCACGCTCGAGCTCCCTATCCTTGCCTCGGGAGCGCGGCCCGAGTGTGTGTTGTGTGTGCGTGAGAGTGTGCGACCTGACTTGGCCGCGAGCATGTGCTGCATTTCGAGCAAGGCACGAAGCCAGCCCACGGCCAAGGCCAAGGCCGAGGCAAGCAGCCCCCCCGTGGCCAAGGCCATGGCACGCAGCCACCCCGAGGCCAAGGCCCAGGCCATGGCCCGCAGCCACCCCGCGGCCAAGGCCAAGGACGCGTGCTGTCGCTCACGGATCCGAACCTCATTTTACGGCCGATTTACCGAGGGTGCGGGGGTGCGAAAAGGGGACGAAACGTGCCCTCGAATTGGTCCGATTGTGGTAGAACTGGGCCGGGAGCCTCCTTTCGGCGCAAGTACTGCTTTCCGCTTGAAGAAATGGAAAAAATAATGCGGGATGCCCTGCGCCCATTTTTCCGCCAGAAAAGGCCAAAATCCGCGAGCTATAGCACACGGATTGTGGCCAAATTTCGCGTTTCGGGTGCGGCGTGGGATTATGGGCTGGCGTGGTCGGGTTTGGTGGGAGTCGGTGGCGGGAGAAAACGGAATCCAATTCTGAGCTCCGAAACTCGTTTTACGGCCATCTTACCGGCAGCGAACGGGTGCCCAAACGGGTGGGCCCACTCGTACGATTCAGGCAAAACCGGAGAAAGAAGTGGAAGGTAGGTGTGGATCTCAGTTTTTGGTCCAAGAATAAGAAGAAACGGCGAGGGCCGTGTGCTCACATTTTGGCCAAAAGCTCGCCCGCGGCAAAGGCCAAGCCACGCAGCCACCCCGCGGCCAACGCCAAGGCACAGGGCCACGCTGAGCTCCCTATCCTTGCCTCGGGAGAGCGGCCGGAGTGTGTGTTGTGTGTGCGTGAGAGTGTGCGGCCTGCCTTGGTCGCGAGCATGTGCTGCATTTCGAGCAAGGCACGGAGCCAGCCCGCGGCCAAGGCCAAGGCCGAGGCACGCAGCCACCCCGTGGCCAAGGCCAAGGCACGCGTCCACCCCGCGGCAAAGGCCATCGCACCCAGCCAGCCCGCGGGCAACGTCTAGGCATGCAGCCCGCCCGCGGCCAAGGCCTTGGCACGCAGCCACCCTGCGGCCAAGGCCAAGGCCATGGCACGCAGCCACCCCGAGGCCAAGGCCAAGGCCATGGCCCGCAGCCACCCTGCGGCAAAGGCCAAGGCCGTGTGCTGTCGCTCACGGATCTTGGCCAACTTTCGCGTTTCCGGGGCGGTGCGGGATTATAGGGTGATGCATTTGATACGTGCGACAGTCGAGCGTATCAAAAGAGGGGAGTCGATTTCGAGTTCGGGCGTGATTTGGTTTTGGGTTTCCTGGGCGGTGGGGGGGGTGATGCATTAATTCCGATCTCGTTGGAAAAGAAACTCATTTGACGAACCATCTTACCGGCAGCGACGGGTGCCCAAGCGGGTGGGCCCACTCGTCCGATTCAGTCAAAACCGGAGAAAGAAGTGGAAGGTAGGTGTGGATCTCAGTTTTGGTCCAAGAATACGAAGAAACGGCGAGGACCGTGTGCTCACATTTTGGCCAAATGCTCGCCCGCGGTCAAGGCCAAGCCATGCAGCCACCCGCGGCCAACGCCAAGGCACAGGGCCACGCTCGAGCTCCCTATCCATGCCTCGGGAGGCGGCCCGGGTGTGTGTTGTGTGTGCGTGAGAGTGTGCGACCTGCCTTGGTCGCGAGCATGTGCTGCATTTCGAGCAAGGCACGGCCAGCCCGCGGCCAAGGCCAAGGCCGAGGCACGCAGCCACCCCGTGGCCGTGGCCAAGGCACGCGTCACCCCGCAGCCAAGGCCATGGCACCCAGCCAGCCCGCGGCCAAGGCCATGGCACCCAGCCAGCCAGCGGCCAAGGCCAAGGCAGGAAGCCACCCTGCGGCCAAGGCCAAGGCACGCGCCACCCCAAGGCCAAGGCCAAGGCCATGGCCCGCAGCCACCCGCGGCCAAGGCCAAGGCCGTGTGCTGTCGGTCACGGATCTTGTCCAACTTTCGCGTTTCCGGGCGGTGAGGAGTTTGGGGTGATGCATTAGATATGTGCGGCAGTCGAGCGTTGGAAAGAGGGGAGTCGATTTTGAGGTCGAACCTCGTTTACGGCGATTTACCGAGGGTGCGGGGTGTGCGAAAAGGGGGAAGAAACGTGCCCTGAATTGGTGGTCGATTGTGGTAGAACTGGGCCGGGGCCTCCTCACGGCGCAAGTACTGTTTTCCGCTCGAAGAAATGGCAAAAATAATGTGGGAGGCCCTGCGTCCATTTTCCGCCAGAAAAGGCCAAAATCCGTGAGCTATAGCACACGGTTGTGGCCAAATTTCGCGTTCAGGGGCGGCGTGGGATTTTGGGCTGGCGTGGTCGGGTTTGGTGGGAGTCGGTGGCGGGAGAAAACGGAATCAATTCCGAGCTCGAAACTCGTTTTACGGCCATCTTACCGGCAGCGAATGGGTGCCCAAGCGGGTGAGCCAACTCGTCCGATTCAGGCAAAACCGGAGAAAGAAGTGGAAGGTAGGTGTGGATCTCAGTTTTTGGTCAAGAATACGAAGAAACGGCGAGGACCGTGTGCTCACATTTTGGCCAAATGCTCGCCCCGCGGCCAAGGCCAAGCCACGCAGCCACCCGTGGCCAACGCCAAGGCACAGGGCCACGCTCGAGCTCCCTATCCTTGCCTCGGGAGCGCGGCCGGAGTGTGTCTTGTGTGTTCGTGAGTGTGCGACCTGCGTTGGTCGCGAGCATGTGCTGCATTTCGAGCAAGGCATGGAGCCAAGCCCGCGGCCAAGGCCAAGGCCGAGGCACGCAGCCACCCCGTGGCCAAGGCCGAGGCACGCCAAGGCACCCCAGCGGCCAAGGCCATGGCACCCAGCCAGCCAGCGGCCAAGGCCATGGAAGCCAGCCAGCCCGTTTCGGCCAAGGCCTTTTGGCACACAGCCACCCGGTGGCCAAGGCCAAGAGCCATTGATTTGAGGTCGAACCTCATTTTACACCCATTTACGGCCGAGGCCAAGGCCGTGTGCTGTGGTAGAACTCACGGATCTTGGCCAACTGCTTCTCAAAGAAATGGCAAAAATTTCGGGCGGCCCTGCGCTCATTTTGGGGGCCAATATCATTGAGCTATAGCACACAGCCACCCGGTGGCGAAGGCCAAGTCACCCAGCCAGCGTCGCAGCCACCGCGAAAAGGCCGTGTGCTGTCACAGATTTGAGGTTTCGGGCGGTCGAACCTCGTTTTGACGGAAAGAGGGGAGTTTTACGAATCTTGTTTCTGGCCCGGTGCGGGGGTGGGAAAAGGGGACCAAACGTGCCCGCAAATTGGTCGATTGTGGTAGAACTGGGCGGGGGCCTCCTCACGGCACAAGTACTGTTTTCCGCTCGAAGAAATGGCAAAAAAATGCGGGAGGCCCTGCGCCCATTTTCCCCGGAAAAAGGCCAAAATCCGTGAGCTATAGCACACGGATTGTGGCAAATTCGCGTTTGGGGTGGCGTGGGATTTTGGGCTGGCGTCGTCGGGTTTGGTGGGAGTCGGTGGCGGGAGAAAACGGAATCCAATTCCGAGCTCGAAACTCGTTTGACGGCCATCTTACCGGCAGCGACGGGTGCCCAAGCGGGTGGGCCCACTCGTCCGATTCAGGCAAAACTGGAGAAAGAAGTGGAAGGTAGGTGTGGATCTCAGTTTTGGTCAAGAATACGAAGAAATGGCGAGGACCGTGTGCTCACATTTTGGCCAAATGCTCGCCCGCGGTCAAGGCCAAGCCACGCTGCCACCCCGCGTAACGCCAAGGCACAGGGCCACGCTCGAGCTCCCTATCCATGCCTCGGGCACGGCCCGAGTGTGTGTGTGTGTGCGTGAGACCCTGCCTTGGTCGCGAGCATGTGCTGCATTTGAGCAAGGCTCAAAGCCAGCCAGCGGCCAAGGCCAAGACCGAGGAACGCAGCCACCCGTGGCCCAAGGCGCGTCCAGGCCAAGCCAGCCAGCGGCCAAGGCCCTAGGCGTCCACCCGCGGCCAAGGCCATGGCACCCAGCCACCCAGGCACCAAGGCCATGGCACGCGGCCAAGGCCAAGGCCGTGGCACCCATCTTGCCAGCCCGCGGGCAATGCCAAGCCACGCAGCCACCCTTTGGCCAACGCGGGGTTGCGAAGGCAGCGTCCACCCTAGTGGCCAAGGCCAAGGCCATGGCCCTGCAGCCCATTTCTCCCCGACCAAGGCCAAATGGCCGTGTGCTGTAGCTCACGGATCTTGGCCAACTTTCGTTTCTGGGGCGGTGTTTTGGGATTTTGGGCGATGGTCGGGTTTAATCCGTGGGAGTCGGTGGCGGGAGAAGAGCGGAATCCTATTCAGCTCGAACCTCGTTTTACAGCAGAATTACTCGTCCGATTCTGGTGCTGGAGAAAGAAGTGGAAGGTAGGTGTGGATCTCAGTTTTTGGCCCAAGAATACGAAGAAACGTGCCTCGCATTGGCTCGATTGTGGTAGAACTGGGCCAAGGCCTCCTCACGGCGCATGTACTGCTTTCCGCTCGAAGAAATGGCAAAAATAATGCGGGAGGCCCTCGCCTCGTTTTCCCCGCCAAGAAAAGGCCAAAATCGTGAGCTATAGCACACGGATTGTGGCCAAATTTCACGTTTCGGCGGCGTGGGGTTTTGGGTGATGCGTTGGTGGGAGTCGGTGGCGGTTGGAAAAGAGTCAATTCCGAGCTCGAAACTCGTTTTTACGGCCATCTTACCGGCAGCGAACGGGTGCCCAAACGGGTGGGCCCACTCGTCCGATTCAGGCAAAACTGGAGAAAGAAGTGGAAGGTAGGTGTGGATCTCAGTTTTTGGTCCAAGAATACGAAGAAACGGCGAGGACCGTGTGCTCACATTTTGGCCAAATGCTCGCCCGCGGTCAAGGCCAAGCCACGCTGCCACCCCGCGGCCAACGCCAAGGCACAGGGCCACGCTCGAGCTCCCTATCCATGCCTCGGGAGTGCGGCCCGAGTGTGTGTTGTGTGTGCGTGAGAGTGTACGACCTGCCTTGGTCGCGAGCATGTGCTGTATTTCGAGCAAGGCTCAAAGCCAGCCCGCGGCCAAGGCCAAGACCGAGGAACGCAGCCACCCCGTGGCCCAGGCCAAGGCGCGCGTCCACCCCGCGGCCAAGGCCATGGTACCCAGCCACCCCGCGGCCAAGGCCATGGCACCCAGCCAGCCCGCGGCCAAAGCCAAGCCACGCAGCCACCCTGCGGCCAACGCCAAGGCACGCGTCCACCCTAGTGGCCAAGGCCAAGGCCATGGCCCGCAGCCACCCCGCGGCCAAGGCCATGGCCGTGTGCTGTCGCTCACGGATCTTGGCCAACTTTCTCGTTTCTGGGGCGGTGCGGGATTTTGGGATGATGCATTAGATACGTGCGACAGTCGAACGTCGGAAGAGAGGGGAGTCGATTTCGAGGTACGCACCTCGTTTTAAAGCAGAATTAAGGCTGGTGCGGGGGTGCGAAAAGGGGACGAAACGTGCCTCGAATTGGTCCGATTGTGGTAGAACTGGGCCAGGGGCCTCCTCACGGCGCATGTACTGCTTTCCGCTCGAAGAAATGGCAAAAATAATGCGGGAGGCCCTGCGCCCGTTTTTCCGCCAGAAAAGGCCAAAATGCGTGAGCTATAGCACACGGATTGTGGCCAAATTTCACGGTTCGGGGGCGGCGTGGGGTTTTCGGCCGGCGTCGTCGGGTTTGGTGGGAGTCGGTGGCGGAAGAAAACGGAATCCAATTCCGAGCTCCGAAACTCGTTTTACGGCCATCTTACCGGCAGTGAACGGGTGCCCAAACGGGTGGGCCAACTCGTCCGATTCAGGCAAAACCGGAGAAAGAAGTGGAAGGTAGGTGTGGATCTCAGTTTTTGGTCCAAGAATACGAAGAAACTGCGAGCACCGTGTGCTCACATTTTGGCCAAATGCTGGCCCGCAGCCAAGGCCAAGCCACGCAGGCACCCCGCGGCCAACACCAAGGCACAGGGCCACGCTCGAGCTCCCTATCCTTGCCTCGGGAGCGCGGCCGGAGTGTGTGTTGTGTGAGCGTGAGAGTGTGCGACCTGCCTTGGTTGCGAGCATGTGCTGCATTTCGAGCAAGGCACGGAGCCAGCCCGCGGCCAAGGCCAAGGCCGAGGCACGCAGCCACCCCGTGGCCAAGGCCGAGGCACGCAGCCAGCCCGCGGCCAAGGCCATGGCACCCAGCCAGCCCGCGGCGAAGGCCTAGGCACGCAGCCAGCCCGCGGCCAAGGCCTTGGCACGCAGCTACCCCGAGGGCAAGGCCAAGGCCATGGCACGCTGCCAGCCCGCGGCCAAGGCCAATGCCATCTTGGCACGCAGCCTCCCGGTGCGGCCAAGGCCAAGGCCGTGTGCTGTAGCTCACAGATCTTGGCCAACTTTCGTGTTTCCGGGAGGTGCGGGATTGTGGGGGGAGGCATTAGATACGTGCGACAGTCGAGGCCCTGCGCCCATTTTTCCGCCAGAAAAGTCCAAAATCCGAGAGCTCTAGCACACGGATTGTGGCCAAATTTCGCCTTTCGGGGGCGGCGTGGGATTTTGGGCTGGCGTCGTCGGGTTTGGTGGGAGTCGGTGGCGGGAGAAAACGGAATCCAATTCCGAGCTCCGAAACTCGTTTTCCGGCCATCTTACCGGCAGCAAACGGGTGCCCAAACGGGTGGGCCAACTCGTCCGATTCAGGCAAAACCGGAGAAAGAAGTGGAAGGTAGGTGTGGATCTCAGTTTTTGGTCCAAGAATACGAAGAAACGGCGTGGACCGTGTGCTCACATTTTGGCCAAATGCTCGCCCGCGGCCAAGGCCAAGCCAAGCAGCCACCCCGCGGCCAACGCCAAGCCACAGGGCCACGCTCGAGCTCCCTATCCTTGCCTCGGCAGCGCGGCCGGAGTGTGTGTTGTTTGTGCGTGACAGTGTGCGACCTGCCTTGGTCGCGAGCATGTGCTGCATTTCGAGCAAGGCACGGAGCCAGCCCGCGGCCAAGGCCAAGGCCGAGGCACGCAGCCACCACGTGGCCAAGGCCAAGGCACGCGTCCACCCCGCGGCCAAGGCCATGGCACCCAGCCAGCCCGCGGCCAAGGCCATGGCACCCAGCCAGCCCGTGGCCAAGGCCTAGGCACGCAGCCAGCCTGCGGCCAAGGCCAAGGCCATGGCATGCAGCCACCCCGCGGCCAAGGCCGTGTGCTGTAGCTCACGGATCTTGGCCAACTTTCGCGTTTCCGGGGCGGTGCGGGATTTTGGGGTGATGCATTAGATACGTGCGACAGTCGAGCGTTGAAAAAAGAGGGGAGTCGATTTCGAGGTCGAACCTCGTTCTGACCGATTTACCGAGGGTGCAGGGGTGCGTAAAGGGGACGAAACGTGCCCGCGAATTGGTCCGATTGTGGTAGAACTGGGCCGGGGGCCTCCTCACGGCGCATGTACTGTTTTCCGCTTGAAGAAATGGCAAAAATAATGCGGGATGCCCTGCGCACATTTTTCCGCCAGAAAAGGCCCAAACCCGTGAGCTATAGCACACGGATTGTGGTCAAATTTTGCGTTTCGGGCGCGGCATGGGATTTTGGGCTGGCGTGGTCGGGTGTGGTGGGAGTCGGTGGCGGGAGAAAACGGAATCCAATTCCGAGCTCCGAAACTCGTTTTACGGCCATCTTACCGGCAGCGAACGGGTGCCCAATCGGGTGCGCCAACTCGTCCGATTCAGGCAAAACCGGAGAAAGAAGTGGAAGGTAGGTGTGGATCTCAGTTTTTGGTCCAAGAATACAAAGAAACGGCGAGGACCACGTGCTCACATTTTGCCCAAATGCTCGCCCGCGGCCAAGGCCAAGGCCAAGGACATGCAGCCACCCGCGGCCAACGCCAAGGCACAGGGCCACGCTCGTGCCCCCTATCCTTGCCTCGGGAGCGCGGCCGGAGTGTGTGTTGAGTGTGCGTGATAGTGTGCGACCTGCCTTGGTCGCGAGCATGTGCTGCATTTCGAGCAAGGCACGGAGCCAGCCGTGCTTGCGGCCAAGGCCATGGCCCCCAGCCAGCCCGCGGCCAAGGCCTTGGCACACAGCCCCCCGGTGGCCAAGGCCAAGGACATGGCACGCAGCCACCCGAGGCCAAGGCCAAGCCCATGGCCCCAGCCACCAGCGGCCAAGGCCAAGGCCATGGCACGCAGCCACCCCGCGGCCAAGGCCAAGGCCATGGCATGCAGCCATCCCGCGGCCAAAGCCAAGGCCGTGTGCTGTAGCTCACGGATCTTGGCCAACTTTCGCGTTTCCGGGGCGGTGCGGGATTTTGGGGTGATGCATTAGATACGTGCGACAGTCGAGCGTTGGAAAAGAGGGGAGTCGATTTCGAGGTCCGAACCTCGTTTTACGGCCGATTTACCGAGGGTTCGAGGGTGCGAAAAGGGGACGAAACGTGCCCGCGAATTGGTCCGATTGTGGTAGAACTGGGGTGGGGGCCTCCTCACGGCGCAAGTACTGATTTCCACTCGAAGAAATGGCGAAAATAATGCGGGAGGCCCTGCGCCCATTTTTTCCCCGGAAAAGGCCAAAATCCATGAGCTATAGCACACGGATTGTGGGCAAATTTCGTGTTTCGTGGGCGGCGTGGGATTTTGGGCTGGCGTCATTGGGTTTGGTGGGAGTCGGTGGCGGGAGAAAACTGAATCCAATTCCGAGCTCCGAAACTCGTTTTACGGCCATCTTACCGGCAGTGAACGGGTGCCCAAACGGGTGGGCCAACTCGTCCGATTCAGGCAAATCCGGACAAAGAAGTGGAAGGTAGGTGTGGATCTCAGTTTTTGGTCCAAGAATACGAAGAAACGGCGAGGACCGTGTGCTCACATTTTGCCCAAATGCTCGACCGCGGCCAAGGCCAAGGCCAAGGACAAGGAACGCGCCACCCAGCCCAAGGCCAAGGCACAGGGCCACGCTCGAGCTCCCTATCCTTGCCTCGGGAGCGCAGTCGGTGTGTGTGTTGTGTGTGCGTGAGAGTGTGCGACCTGCCTTGGTCGCGAGCATGTGCTGCATTTCGAGCAAGCAAGGCACAGCCGGGCCAAGGCCAGCCTGCGGCCAAGGCCAAGGCCGAGGCACGCAGC
The DNA here is from genome assembly GCA_030449905.1 of Luvunga scandens. Taxonomy (NCBI): domain Eukaryota; kingdom Viridiplantae; phylum Streptophyta; class Magnoliopsida; order Sapindales; family Rutaceae; genus Luvunga; species Luvunga scandens. The sequence continues at coordinate 11,399 of JASUUG010000290.1, read as the reverse complement.
CACCCCGTGGGCACCCAGCCAGCCCGTGGCCAAGGCCATGGCACCCACCAGCCCACGGCCAAGGCCTTGGCACCCAGCCAGCCCGGTGGCCAAGGCCAAGGCCATGGCACGGCCACCCGAGGCCAAGGCCACCCATGGCCCGGCCAAAGGCCAAGGCCGTGTGCTGTAGCTCACGGATCTTGGCCAACTTTCGTGTTTCCGGGGCGGTGCGGGATTTTGGGTTGATGCATTAGATATGTGCGACAGTCGAGCATTGGAAAAGAGGGGAGTTGATTTCGAGGTCCGAACCTCGTTTTACGGCCGATTTACCGAGGGTGTGGGAGTGCGAAAGGGGGACGAAACGTGCCCTCGGGTGGTCTGATTGCAGTAGAACTGGGCGGGGGCCTCCTCACGGCTCAAGTACTGCTTTCTGCTCGAAGAAATGGCAAAAATAATGCGGGAGGCCCTGCGCCCATTTTTCCGCCAGAAAGGCCAAAATCCGTGAGCTATAGCACACGGATTGTGGCCAAATTCGCGTTCGGGGCGGCGTGGGATTTTGGGCTGGCGTCGTCGGGTTTGGTGGGAGTCGGTGGTGGGAGAAAACGGAATCAATTCCGAGCTCGAAACTTGTTTTACGGCCATCTTACCGGCAGCGAACGGATGCCCAACCGGGTGGGCCAACTCTTCCGATTCAGGCAAAACCGGAGAAAGAAGTGGAAGGTAGGTGTGGATCTCAGTTTTTGGTCCAAGAATATGAAGAAACGGCGAGGACCGTGTGCTCACATTTTGGCCAAATGCTCGCCCGCAGCCAAGGCCAAGCCACACAGCCACCCCGCGGCCAACGCCAAGGCACAGGGCCATGCTCGAGCTCCCTATCCTTGCCTCGGGAGCGCAGCCGGAGTGTGTGTTGTGTGTACGTGAGAGTGTGAGCATGTGCTGCATTTCGAGCAAGGCACGGAGCCAGCCCGCGGCCAAGGCCAAGGCCGAGGCACGCAGCCACTCGTGGCCAAGGCCAAGGCCCACGCGTCCACCCCGCCCCAAGGCCATGACGCGAAATTTGGCCACAGTTCCAAGTGTGCTATAGCTCACGGATCTTGGCCATTTTGGCCTTTTCGGTAATGCATTAGATACGGAAAAATGGGTGCAGGGCCTCCCGCATTATTTTCGCCATTTCTTCGAGAGGAGAAGTATTACTAGCACCGTGAGGAGGCCCCCTGGCGCCCATTTTCGAGCTCGAGAACTTGTTTTTACGGCCCAGTTCTACCACAACCGGACCAATTGTGGCCGCGCTGGCACGCGTTCGGATCCCCTTTGGTCGCACCCGCCATCTTATTCGGTAAATCAGATGTAAAAGCGAGGTTCGATCTCAGTTTTGGTCAAGAATCGACTCCGTCTTCTCCGACATTCGACTGTCGCACGTATCTAACGCCATCACCGCAAAATCCCGCCCGCCCGGAAACGCGAAAGTTGTCCAAGATCCGTGAGCTACAGCACACGGCCTTGGCCAAGGCGGGTAGCTGCGTGCCTAGGCCTTGGCCTATAGCTCACAGTTTTGGGGTGGCTGGTGCCTAGGCCTTTCTGGCCGCGGGTGGCTGGGTGCCATGGCCTTGGCCTTGGCCGCGGGTGGCTGCGTGCCTAGGCCTTGGCCGCGGGTGGCTGGGTGCGATGGCCTGGCCTTGGCCGGGGTGGCTGCGTGCCTAGGCCTTGGCCGCAGGTGGCTGGGTGCCATGGCCTTGGCCTTGGCAGCGGGGTGGCTGCGTGCCTAGGCCTTGGCGCTTGCCCTTGGCCGCGGGCTGCGCCTGCGGCTGGGTGCTTGCCCTTGCCTTGCTCGTGCCTTGCTCGAAATCCAGCACATGCTCGCGACCAAGGCACGTCGCACACTCTCGCACACACAACACAAACTTGGGCCGTGCTCCCGGGCAAGGATAGGAGCTCGAGCGTGGCCCTGTGCCTTGGCCTTGGCAAGCGGGGTGGCCGCGTGCCTTGGCCTTGGCCTTGGCTGCGGGCAAGCATTTGGCCAAAATGTCAGGTCGAGGTCCTCGCGGTTGCTTCGCATTCTTGGACCAAAAACTGAGATCCGCACCTACCTTCCACTTCTTTCTCCGGTTTTGCCTGAATCGGACGAGTTGGCCCACCCGTTTGGGAACCCGTTCTCTGGCGGTAAAATGGCCGTAAAACGAGTTTCGGAGCTCGGAATTGGATTCCGTTTTCTCCCGCCACCGACTCCCACCAAACCCGACCACGCCAGCCAAAAATCCCACGCCGCCCCCGAAACACGAAATTTGGCCGCAATCCGTGTGCTATAGCTCATGGATTTTGGCCATTTCGGGCGGAAAAATGGGCGCAGGGCCTCCCGCATTATTTTTGCCCGTTCTTCGAACGCAAAACAGTACTAGCACCGTGAGGAGGCCTACGGCGCAGTTCTACCACAGCCGGACCAATTCGCGGGCACGTTTCGTTCCCTTTTCGCACCCCTGAACGTTCGGTAAATCAGACGTAAAACGAGGTTCGGACCTCGGAATCGACTCCCGTCTTCTGCGATGTTCGACTGCCGCACGTATCTAATGCATCACCCCAAAATCCTGCACCGCCCCGGAAACGCGAAAGTTGGCCAAGATCCGTGAGCTACAGCACACGGCCTTGGCCGCGGGGTGGCTGCGTGCCTAGGCCTTGGCAGCGGCGTGGCTGGGTGCCATGGCCTTGGCCTTGGCCACGGGGTGGCAGCGTGCCTTGGCCTTGGCCGCGGGGTGGCTGCGTGCCTTGGCCTTGGCCGCGGGCTGGCTGCGTGCCTTGCTCGAAATGCGGCACATGCCCGCGACCAGGGCACGTCGCACACTCTCGCGCACACACAACACATACCTGGGCCGCGCTCCCGGGGCAAGGATAGGGAGCTCGAGCGTGGGCCTGTACCTTGGCCTTGGCCGCGGGGGAGCATTTGGCCAAAAATGTGAGAACACGGTCCTCGCCGTTGATTCGTATTCTTGGACCAAAAACTGAGATCCACACCTACCTTCCACTTCTTTCTCCGGTTTTGCCTGAATCCGACGAGTTGGCCCACCCGTTTGGGCTCCTGTTCTCTGGCGGTAAAATGGCCGTAAAACGAGTATCGGAGCTCGGAATTGGATTCCGTTTTCTCCCGGCACCGACTCCCACCAAACCCGACCAAAAATCTCATGCCGCCCCCGAAACGCGAAATCTGGCCTCAATCCGTGTGCTATAGCTCAAAGATTTTGGCCTTTTCGGGCCGAAAATTGGGCGCAGGGCCTCCCGCATTATTTTCGCCATTTCTTTGACAGGAAAACAGTACTAGCACCGTGAGGAGACCCCCGGCCCAGTTCTACCACAACCGGACCAATTCACCGGCACGTTTCGTTCCCTTTTCACACCCCCGTACGTTCGGTAAATCAGCCGTAAAATGAGGTTCGGACCTCGGAATCGACTCCCGTCTTCTGCGACGTTCGACTGTCGAACGTATCTAATGAATCACCCCAAAATCCCACACAACCCCGGAAACGCGAAAGTTGGCCAAGATCCGTGAGCTACAGCACACGGCCTTGGCCGCGGGGTGGCTGCGTGCCTAGGCCTTGGCAGCGGCGTGGCTGGGTGACATGGCCTTGGCCTTGGCCACGGGGTGGCTGCGTCTCTTGGCTTTGGCCGCGGGGTGGCTGGCTGCCATGGCCTTGGCCTTGGCCGCCGGGTGGCTGCATGCCTAGGCCTTGGCCGCGGGGTGGCTGCGTGTCTTGGCTTTGGCAGCGGGCTGGCTGCTTGCCAAGCTCGAAATCCAGCACATGCTCGCGACCAAGGCACGTCGCACACTCTCGCACACACACAACACAAACTTGGGCCGTGCTCCCGGGGCAAGGATAGGGAGCTCGAGCGTGGCCCTGTGCCTTGGCCTTGGCCGCGGTGTGGCCGCGTGCCTTGGCCTTGGCCGCGGTGTGGCCGCGTGCCTTGGCCTTGGATTTAGCCGCGGGCGAGCATTTGTCCAAAATGTGAGGACACGGTCCTCGCCGTTGCTTCGCATTCTTGGACCAAAAACTGAGATCCACACCTACCTTCCACTTCTTTCTCCGGTTTTGCCTGAATCGGACGAGTTGGCCCACCCATTTGGGAACCCGTTCTCAGGCGGTAAAATGGCCGTAAAACGAGTTTCGGAGCTCGGAATTGGATTCCGTTTTGTCCCGCCACCGACTCCCACCAAACCCGACCACGCCAGCAAAAAATCCCACGCCGCCCCCAAAACACGAAATTTGGCCGCAATCCGTGTGCCATAGCTCACGGATTTTGGCCTTTTCGGTCGGAAAAATGCGAAAGTTGGCAAAGATCCGTGAGCTACAGCACACGGCCTTGGCCGCGGGGTGGCTGCGTGCCTAGGCCATGGCCGAGGGGTGGCTGCCTGCCTAGGCCATGGCCGCGGGGTGGCTGCGTGCCTAGGCCTTGGCCGCGGGGTGGCTGGGTGCCATGGCCTTGGCCTTGGCCACGGGCGGCTGCGTGCCTAGGCCTTGGCCGCGGGGCGGCTGCGTGCCTAGGCCTTGGCCGCGGGGCGGCTGCGTGCCTAGGCCTTGGCTGCGGGGCGGCTGCGTGCCTAGGCCTTGGCCGCGGGGCGGCTGCGTGCCTAGGCCTTGGCCGCGGGGCGGCTGCGTGCCTAGGCCTTGGCCGCGGTGTGGCTGCGTGCCTAGGCCATGGCCGCAGGGTGGCTGGGTGCCATGGCCTTGGCTTTGGCCGCGGGGTGGCTGCGTGCCTTGGCTTTGGCCGCAGGCTGGCTGCGTGCCTTGCTCGAAATGCAGCACATGCTCGCGACCAAGGCACGTCGCACACTCTCACACACACACAACACACACTTGGACCGCGCTCCTGGGGCATGGATAGGGAGCTCGAGCGTGGCCCTCTGCCTTGGCCTTGGCCGCGGGGTGGCCGCGTGCCTTGGCCTTGGCCTTGGCCGCGGGCGAGCATTTTGCCAAAAATGTGAGCACACGGTCCTCGCCATTGGCCTAGGCACGCAGCCACCCCGCGGCCATGTCCAAGTGACGTCGCACACTCTCGCACACACAGAACACATACTTGGACCGCGCTCACGGGTTTTGGCCTTTTCGGGCGGAAAAATGGGCGCAGGGCCTCCCGCATTATTTTCGCCGTTTCTTCGAGAGGAAAACAGTACTAGCACCGTGAGGAGGCCCCTGGCTCAGTTCTACCACAACCGGACCAATTCAAAAACCCGCACGCTTTCGCCCCTTTTCGCAACCCCGCACGTTCGTTAAATTAGACGTAAAACGAGGTTCGGACCTCGGAATCGACTCCCATCTTCTCCGACGTTCGACTGTCACACATATCTAATGCATCGCCCCAAAATCCTGCCCCGCCCCGGAAACGCGAAAGTTGGCCAAGATCCGTGAGCTACAGCACACGGCCTTGGCCTAGGGGTGGCTGCGTGCCTAGGCCTTGGCCGCGGGGTGGCTGGGTGCCATGGCCTTGGCCTTGGCCGCGGGGTGGCTGCGTGCCTTGGCCTTGGCCTCGGGCTGGCTGCGTGCCATGCTCGAAATGCCGCACATTCTCGGGACCAAGGCACGTCGCACACTCTCACGCACACACAATACACACTTCGGCCGCGCTCCCGGGGCAAGGATAGGCAGCTCGAGCGTGGCCCTGTGCCTTGGCCTTGGCCGCGGGGGCCTGCGTGCCTTGGCCTTGGCTGCGGGCGAGCATTTTGCCAAAATGTGAGCACACGGTCTTTGCCGTTGCTTCACATTAGCACCGTGAGGAGGCCCCGGCCCAGTTCTACCACAACCGACCACCAATTGGGCACGTTTCGTGCCTTGTCGCACCCCGCACATTCGGTAAATCAGACGTAAAATGAGGTTCGGACCTCGGAATCGAGTCCTGTCTTCTCCGACGTTCGACTGTCGCACGTATCTAATGCATTACCCCAAAATCCCGCACCGCCCTTGAAACGCGAAAGTTGGCCAAGATCCGTGAGTGAAAGCACCCGGCCTTGGCCTTGGCCGCGGGGTGGCTGGGTGCCATGGCGTTGGCCTTGGGCACCGGGTGGCTGTGTGCCAAGGCCTTGGCCGCGGGGTGGCTGCATGCCTAGGCCTTGGCTGCGGGCTGGCTGGGTGCCATGGCCTTGGCCGGGGGTGGACGCATGCTTAGGCCTTTCGCACGGGGTGGCTGCGTGCCTCGGCCTTGGCCTTGGCCGCGGGCTGGCTACGTGCCTTTCTCAAAATGCAGCATATGCTCGTGACCAAGGCAGGTCGTACACTCTCACGCACACAAAACACACACTCCGGCCGCGCTCCAGAGGCAAGGATAGGGAGCTCGAGCGTGGCCCTGTGGCTTGGCGTTGGCCGCGGGGTGGCTGCATGGCTTGGCCTTGGCCGCGGGCGAGCATTTGGCCAAAATGTGAGCACTCGGTCCTCGCCGTTGCTTCGTATTCTTGGACCAAAAACTGAGATCCACACCTACCTTCCACTTCTTTCTCCGGTTTTGCCTGAATCGGAAGAGTGGGCTCACCCGTTTGGGCACCAGTTCGCTGGTAAGATGGCCGTAAAAGGAGTTTCGGAGCTCGGAATTAGATTCAGTTTTCTCCCACCACCGACTCCCACCAAACCCGACCACGCCAGCCCAAAATCCCACGCCGACACCGAAACGCGAAATTTGGCCACAATCTGTGTGCTATAGCTCATGGATTTTGGCCTTTTCCTGGGGAAAAATGGGCGCAGGTCCTCCTGCATTATTTTCGCAATTTTGTTGAGCGGAAAACAGTACTTGCACCGTGAGGAGGCCCCCGGCCCAGTTCTACCACAATCGGACCAATTCGCGGGCACGTTTCATCCCCTTTTCGCACCCCTGCACTCTCGGAAAATCGGCCATAAAACGAGGTTCGGACCTCGAAATCGATTCCCCTCTTTTCCAACCCTCGACTGTCGCACGTATCTAATGCATCACCCCAAAATCCCGCACCGCCCCGGAAACGCGAAAGTTGGCCAAGATCCGTGAGCTACAGCACACGGCCTTGGCCTTGGCCGCGGGGTGGATGCGTGCCATGGCCTTGGCCTTGGCCTCGGGGTGGCTGTGTGCCAAGGCCTTGGCCGCGGGCTGGCTGGGTGCCATGGCCTTGGCCGCGGGCTGGCTGCGTGCCATGGCCTTGGCCGCGTGGTGGACGCGTGCCTTGGCCTTGGCCATGGGGTGGCTGCGTGCCTCGTCCTTGGCCTTGGCCGCGGGCTGGCTCCGTGGCTTGCTCGAAATGCAGCACATGCTCGAGACCAAGGCAGGTCGCACACTCTCACACACACACAACACACACTCCGGCCGCGCTCCCGAGGCAAGGATAGGGAGCTCGAGCGTGGCCCTGTGCCTTGGCGTTGGCCGCGGGGTGGCTGCATGGCTTGGCCTTGGCCGCGGGCGAGCATTTGGCCAAAATGTGAGCACACGGTCCTCGCCGTTTCTTCGTATTCTTGGACCAAAAACTGAGATCCACACCTACCTTCCACTTCTTTCTCCGGTTTTGCCTGAATCGGACGAGTGGGCCCACCTGTTTGGGCACCCGTTCGCTGCCGGTAAGATGGCCGTAAAACGAGTTTCGGAGCTCGGAATTGGATTCCGTTTTCTCCCGCCACCGACTCCCACCAAACCCGACCACGCCAGCCCAAAATCCCACGCCGCCCCTGGAACGCGAAATTTGGCCACAATCCGTGTGCTATAGCTCACGGATTTTGGCCTTTTCCGGGGGAAAAATGTGCGCAGGGCCGCCCGTATTATTTTCGCCATTTCTTTGAGCGGAAAACAGTACTTTCGCCGTGAGGAGACCCCGGCCCAGTTCTACCACAATCGGACCAATTTGCGGGCACGTTTCGCCCCCTGTTCGCACCCCCACACCCTCGGTAAATCGGCCGTAAAACGAGGTTCGGACCTCGAAATCGACTCCCCTCTTTTCCGACGCTCGAATGTGTCAGGTATCTAATGCATCACCGCAAAATCCCGCACCGCCCCGGAAACGGGAAAGTTGAACAAGATCCGTGAGGTACAGCACACAGCCTTGGCCTTGGCCGCGGGGTGGCTGCGTGCCATGGCCTTGGCCTTGGCCTCGGGGTGGCTACGTTCCAAGGGCTTGGCCACGGCCTTGTGGAGGCTACGTTCCCAAGGCCTTGGCCGCAGCCTGGCTGAGGGTGGACGCGTGCCTTGGCCTTGGCCACGGGGTGGACGCGTTCCTAGGCCTTGGCCGCGGGGTGGACGCGTGCCTTGGCCTTGGCCCCGGGTGGCTGCGTGCCTCGGCTTTGGCCTTGGCCACGTGCTGGCTCCGTGCCTTGCTCGAAATGCAGCACATGCTCGCGACCAAGGCAGGTCGCACACTCACGCACACACAACACACACTGCGGCCGCCCGCCCGAGGCAATGATAGGGAGCTCGGGCGTGGCCCTAAGCCTTGGCGTTGGCCGCGGGGTGGCTGCGTGGCTTGGCCTTGGCCGCGGGTGAGCATTTGGCCAAAATGTGAGCACACGGTCCTCGCCGTTTCTTCGTATTCTTGGATGAAAACTGAGATCCACACCTACCTTCCACTTCTTTCTCCGGTTTTGCCTGAATCGGACGAGTTGGCCCACCCGCTTGGGCACCCGTTCGCATGCCGGTAAGATGGCCGAAAACGAGTTTCTTAGCTCGGAATTGGATTCCATTTTCTCCCGCCACCGACTCCCACCAAACCCGACGACGCCAGCCAAAATCCCACGCCGCCCCGAACGCGAAATTTGGCCACAATCCGTGTGCTATTGCTCACGGATTTTGGCCTTTTCTCTGGAAAATGGGCGCAGGGCCTCCCGCATTATTTTTCCATTTCTTCGAGCAGAAAGCAGTACTTGCGCCATGAGGAGTCCCCCGGCCCAGTTCTACCACAATCGGACAAATTCGAGGGCACGTTTCGTCCCCTTTTCGCACCCCCGCACCCTCGGTAAATCGGCCGTAAAACGAGGTTCGGACCTCAAAATCGACTCCCCTCTTTTCCGACGGTCGACTGTCATACGTATCTAATGCATCACCCCAAAATCCCGCACCGCCCCGGAAACACGAAAGTTGGCCAAGATCCGTGAGCGACAGCACACGGCCTTAGCCTTGGCCGCGGGATGGGTGCGTACCGAGGCCTTGGCCACGGGGTGGCTGGGTGCCATGGCCTTGGCCGCGGGGGGGACGCGTGCCTTGGCCTTGGCCACGGGGTGGCTGCGTGCCTCGGCCTTGGCCTTGGCCGCGGGCTGGCTCCGTGCCTTGCTCGAAATGCAGCACATGCTCGCGACCAAGGCAGGTCGCACACTCTCACGCACACACAACACACACTTGGTCCACGCTCCCGAGGGAAGGATAGGGAGCTCGAGCGTGGCCCTGTGCCTTGGCGTTGGCCGCGGGGTGGCAGCGTTGCTTGGCCTTGGCCGCGGGAGAGCATTTGGCCAAAATGTGAGCACACGGTCCCCGCCGTTTCTTCGTATTCTTGGACCAAAAACTGAGATCCACACCTACCTTCCACTTCTTTCTCCGGTTTTGCCTGAATCGGATGAGTTGGCCCACCCGTTTGGGCACCCATTTGCTGCCGGTAATATGGCTGTAAATGAGTTTGAGCTCGGAATTGGATTCCGCTTTTCTCCGCCACCGACTCCCACCAAACCCGACGACGCCAGCCCAAAATCCCACGCCGCCCTGAAACGAGAAATTTGGCCACAACTGTGTGCTATAGCTCACGGATTTTGGCCTTTTCTGGGAAAATGGGCGCAGGGCCTCCCGCATTATTTTTTCCATTTCTTCGAGCGGAAACCAGTACATGCGCCGTGAGGAGGCCCCCGGCCCAGTTCTAACACAAACGGACCACCATTCGGGCACGCTTTCGTCCCCTCTTCGCACCCCGCACTCGGTAAATCGGCCTTAAAACGAGGTTCAGACCTCAAAATCGACTCCCCTCTTTTCCAACGCCGACTGTCGCGACGTATCTAATGCATCACCCCAAAATCCCGCACCGCCCGAAACGCGAAAGTTGGCCAAGATCCGTGAGATACAGCACACGGCCTTGGCCTTGGCCGCGGGGTGGCTGCGGGCCATGGCCTGGCCCTGGCCTTGGCCGCGGGTGGCTGCGTGCCAGGCCTTGGCCTGGCCGGGTGGCTGCGTGTGGCCTTGGCCGCGGGGTGGCTGGGTGCCATGGCCTTGGCCGCGGCTGGCTGGAGTGCCATGGCCTTGGCCGCGGGTGGACGCGGCCTTGGCCTTGGCCACGGGTGGCTGCTGCGTGCCTCGGCCTTGGCCTTGGCCGCGGCTGGCTCCGTGCCTTGCTCGAAATGCAGCACATGCTCGTGACCAAGGCAGGTCGCACACTCACGCACACACAACACACACTCCGGCCACGCTCCCGAGGCAAGGATAGGGAGCTCGAGCGTGGCCCTGTGCCTTGGCGCTGGCGCGGGGTGGCTGCGTGGCTTGGCCTTGGCCGCGGCAAGCATTTGGCCAAAATGTGAGCACACGGTCCTCGCTGTTTCTTCGTATTCTTGGACCAAAACTGAGATCCACACCTACCTTCCACTTCTTTCTCCGGTTTTGCCTGAATCGGACGAGTTGGCCCCCCGCTTGGGCACCGCCGCTGCCGGTAAGATGGCCGTAAAACGAGTTTGAGCTCGGAATTGATTCCGTTTTCTCCACCACCGACTCCCACCAAACCCGACGACGCCAGCCCAAAATCCCACGCCGCCCCTAAACGCGAAATTTATTAATCCGGTGCTATAGCTCACACGGATTTTGGCCTTTTCTGGCGGAAAATGGGCGCAGGGCCTCCCGCATTATTTTTTCCATTTCTTGAGCGAAAACAGTACTTGCGCCGTGAGGAGGCCCCGGCCCAGTTCTACCACAATCGACCACCTGAGGGCACGACGCTCGTAAATCGCCATTCCCTCGAATCGCACCTTCTCCGCACCCCGTAAATCGGGCCACCCCAAACGAGGTTCGGGCCTCCAAATCGACTACCACTTTTCCGACGCTCGACTGCCTTGACGGCGTGGCTCTAATGCATCACCCCAAAATCCCGCACCGCCCGAAATGCGGCCTGGCTAAGATCCGGAGCGACAGCACAGGGCCTGGCCGCGGGGTGGTTGCTGCCCAGGGTGGCCGCGGTGCGGGCCATGGCCTTGGCCTTGGCCAATGGGTGGCTGTGCCATGGCCTTGGCCTTGCCACCGGGTGGCTGTGTGCTGCTGCCTTGGCCGCTGGCTGGCTGGGTGCCATGGCCTTGGCTGCGGGTGGACGCTGCTGTGGCCTTGGCCACACGGGTGGCTGGGCGTGCCTCGGCCTTGGCCTTAGCCGCGGCTGGCTACGGTGCCTTCTCGAAATGCAGCACATGCTCGCCACCAAGGCAGGTCACACACTCACGCACACACAACACACACTGGCCGCGCCTCCCGAGGCAAGG
>JASUUG010000289.1:0-181095 GCA_030449905.1 Luvunga scandens | reverse complement strand
CCCTATCCCTGCCTCTGGAGCACGGCCGGAGTGTGTGTTGTGTGTGTGTGCGAGTGTGCGACCAGCCTTGGTCGCGAGCATATGCTGCATTTCGAGAAAGGCACGTAGCCAGCCCGCGTCCAAGGCCGAGGGTCGCGGCCACCCCGTGGCCAAGGCCTAGGCACGCGTCCACCCCGCGGACAAGGCCATGGTACTCAGCCAGCCCGCGGCCAAGGCCTAGGCACGCAGCCACCCCGCGGCCAAGGCCAAGGCCGTGTGCTGTCGCTCACGGATCTTGGCCAACTTTCGCGTTTCCGGGGCGGTGCGGGATTTTGGGGTGATGCATTGCATACGTGCGACAGTCGAACGTCGGAAAAGAGGGGAGTCGATTTCGAGGTCCGAACCTCGTTTTACGGCCGATTTACCGAGGGTGCGGGGGTGCGAAAATGGGACGAAACGTGCCCTCGAATTGGTCCGATTGTGGTAGAACTGGGCCGGGGGCCCTCTCACGGCGCAAGTACTGCTTTCCGCTCGAAGAAATGGCAAAAATAACGGGAGGCCCTGCGCCCATTTTTCCGCCAGAAAAGGCCAAAATCCGTGTGCCTTGGCGTTGGCCGGGGGTGGCTGCGTGGCTTGGCCTTGGCCGCGGGCGAGTTGGCCCACCCGTTTGGTCACCCGTTCGCTGCCGGTAAGATGGCCGTAAAACGAGTTTCGGAGCTCGGAATTGGATTTCGTTTTCTCCACCACCGACTCCCACAAAACCCAATGACGTCAGCCCAAAATCCCACGCCGCCCCGAACGCGGCAATTTGGCCACAATCCGTGTGCTATAGCTCACGGATTTTGGCCTTTTCTGGTGGAAAATGGGCGCAGGGCCTCCCGCATTATTTTTGCCATTTCTTCAAGCGGAAAGCAGTACTTGCGCCGTGAGGAGGCCCGAGGCCCAGTTCTACCACAATCGACCAATTCCGAGGGCACGCTTTCGTCCCCTTTTCGCACCCCCCACCCTCGGTAAATCGGCCAGAAACGAGGTTCGGACCTCGAAATCGACTCCCCTCTTTTCCGACGTTCGACTGTCGCACGTATCTAATGCATCACCCCAAAATCCCGCACCGCCCCGTAAACGCGAAAGTTGGCCATGATCCGTGAGCGACAGCACAAGGCCTTGGCCTTGGCCGCGGTGTGGCTGCGGGCCACGGCCTTGGCCTTTGCCTCGGGGTGGCTGCGTGCCATGGCCTTGGCCTTGGCCACCGGGTGGCTGTGTGCCAAGGGCTTGGCCGCTGGCTGGCTGGGTGCCATGGCCTTGGCCGCTGGCTGGCTGTGTGCCATGGCCTTGGCCATGGGGGTGGACGCGTGCCTTGGCCTTGGCCACGGGGTGGCTGCGTGACTCGGCCTTGGCCTTGGCCGCGGGCTGGCTCCGTGCCATGCTCGAAATGCAGGACATGCTCGCGACCAAGGCAGGTCGCACACTCTCACGCACACACAAAACACACTCGGGCCGCGCTCCCGAGGCAAGGATAGGGAGCTCTAGCGTGGCCCTGTGCCTTGCCGTTGGCCGAGGGGTGGCTGCATGGCTTGGCCTTGGCCGCGAGCGAGCATTTGGCCAAAATGTGAGCACACGGTCCGCGCCGTTTCTTCGTATTCTTGGACCAAAAACTGAGATCCACACCTACCTTCCACTTCTTTCTCCGGTTTTTCCTGAATCGGACGAGTTGGCTCACCCGTTTGGGCACCCGCTCGCTGCCGGTAAGATGGCCGTAAAACGAGTTTCGGAGCTCGGAATTGGATTCCGCTTTTCCCGCCACCGACTCCCACCAAACCCGACCACGGCAGCCCAAAATCCCACGCCGCCCCCGAAACGCGAAATTTGGCAACAATCCGTGTGCTATAGCTCACGGATTTTGGCCTTTTCCGGAGGAAAAATTGGCGCAGGGCCTCCCGCATTATTTTTGCCATTTCTACGAGCGGAAAACAGTGCTTGCGCCGTCAGGAGGCACCAGGCCCAGTTCTGCCACAATCGGACCACCCGCGGGCACGCTTTCGTCCCTTTGCGCACCCCGCACCCTCGGTAAATCGGCCGTAAAACGAGGTTCGGACCTTGAAATCGACTCCCCTCTTTTCCAACGCTCGACTGTCGCACGTATCTATTGCATCACCCCAAAATCCCGCACCGCCCCGGAAACGCGAAAGTTGGCCATAATCCGGGAGCTACTGCACACGGCCTTGGCATTGGCCGCGGGGTGGCTGCGGGCCATGGCCTTGGCCTTGGCCGCGGGGTGGCTACGTGCCATGGCCTTGGCCACGGGGGTGGACGCGTGCCTTGGCCTTGGCCACGGGGTGGCTGCGTGACTCGGCCTTGGCCTTGGCCGCGGGCTGGCTCCGTGCCATGCTCGAAATGCAGGACATGCTCGCGACCAAGGCTGGTCGCACACTCTCACGCACACATAACACACACGTCGTCCGTGGTCCCGAGGAAAGGATAGGGAGCTCGAGCGTGGCCCTGTGCCTTGGCGTTGGCCGCGGGGTGGCTGCGTGGCTTGGCCTTGGCCGCGGGCGAGCATTTGGCAAAAATGTGAGCACACGGTCGTCGCCGTTTCTTCGTATTCTTGGACCAAAACTGAGATCCAAACCTAGCTTCCACTTCTTTCTCCGGTTTTGCCTGAATCGGACGAGTTGGCCCACCCGTTTGGGCACCCATTCGCTGCCGGTAAGATGGCCGTAAAAACGAAGAGTTCGAGCTCGGAATTGGATTCCGTTTTCTCCCGCCACCGACTCCCACCAAGCCCGACGACGACAGCCCAAAATCCCACGCCGTCCCTCAAACGCGAAATTTGGCCGCAATCCGTGTCCTATAGCTCACGGATTTTGGCCTTTTCCGGGGGAAAAATGGGCACAGGGCCTCCCGCATTATTTCCGCCATTTCTTCGAGCGGAAAACAGTACTTGCGCCGTGAGGAGGACCCCGGCCCAGTTCTACCACAATCGTACCAATTCGCGGGCACGTTTCGTCCCCTTTTCGCACCCTGCACCCTCGGTAAATCACCCGTAAACGAGGTTCGACCTCGAAATCGACTCCCCTCTTTTCCGACGTTCGACTGTCGCATGTATCTAATGCATCACCCCAAAATCCCGCACCGCAATGAAAAAGCGAAAGTTGGCCAAGATCCGTGAGCGACAGCACACGGCCTTGACCTTGGCCGCGGGGTGGCTGCGGGCCATGGCCTTGGCCTCGGTCTCGGGATGGCTGCATGCCATGGCCTTGGCCTTGGCCACCGGGTGGCTGTGTGCCAAGGCCTTAGCCGCGGGGTGGACGCATGCCTTGGCCTTGGCCACGGGTGGCTGCGTGCCTCGGCCTTGGCCTTGGCCAGGGGCTGGCTCCGTGCCTTGCTCGAAATGCAGCACATGCTCACGACCAAGGCAGGTCGCACACTCTCACGCAGACACAACACACACTCCGGCGGCGCTCCCGCACCCTCGGTAAATCGGCCGTAAAACGAGGGCACGTTTCGTCCCCTTTTAGCACCCCCGCACCCTCGGTAAATCGGCCGTAAACGAGGTTCGACCTCGAAATTGACTCCCCTCTTTTCCAACGCTCGACTGTCGCACGTATCTAATGCATCACCGCAAAATTCCGCACCGCCCGAAACGCGAAAGTTGGCCAAGATCCGTGAGCGACAGCACACGGCCTTGGCCTTGGCCGCGGGTGGCTGCTTGCATAGGCCTTGCCCGCTGGCTGGCAGGGTACCATGGCCTTGGCCGCGGGGTGGACGCGTGCCTAGGCCTTGGCCACGGGGTGGCTGCGTGCCTCGGCCTTGGCCTTGGCCACGGGCTGGCTACATGCCTTTCTCGAAATGCAGCATATGCTCGCGACCAAGGCAGGTCGCACACTCTCACGCACACACAGCACACACTCCGGCCACGCTCCCGAGGCAAGGATAGGGAGCTCGAGCGTGGCCCTGTGCCTTGGCGTTGGCCGCAGGGTGGCTGCATGGCTTGGCCTTGGCCGCGGGCGAGCATTTGGCCAAAATGTGAGCACACGGTCCTCGCCGTTTCTTCGTATTCTTGGACCAAAAACTGAGTTCCACACCTACCTTCCACTTCTTTCTTCGGTTTTGCCTGAATCGGACGAGTGGGCCCACCCGTTTGGCCACCCGTTCGCTGCCGGTAAGATGGCCGTAAAACGAGTTTCGGAGCTCGGAATTGGATTCCGTTTTCTCCCGCCACCGACTACCACCAAACCCGACGACGCCAGCCCAAAATCCCACGCCGCCCCCGAAACGCGAAATTTGGCCACAATCCGTGTGCTATAGCTCACGGATTTTGGCCTTTTCTGGTGGAAAAATGGGCGCAGGGCATCCCGCATTATTTTTGCCATTTCTTCAAGCGGAAAGCAGTACTTGGGCCGTGAGGAGGCCCCCGGCACAGTTCTACCACAATCGGACCAATTCGAGGGCACCTTTCGTCCCCTTCTCGCACCCACGCACACTCGGTAAATCGGCCGTAAAATGAGGTTCGGACCTCGAAATCGACTCCTCTCTTTTCCGACGTTTGACTGTCACACGTATCTAATGCATCACCCCAAAATCCCGCACCGCCCCGGAAACGCGAAAGTTGGCGAAGATCCTTGAGCGACAGCACACGGCCTTGGCCTTGGCCGCGGGGTGGCTGTGTGCCATGGCCTTGGCCGCGGGCTGGCTGTGTGCCATGGCCTTGGCCGCGGGGGTGGACGCGTGCCTTGGCCTTGGCCATGGGGTGGCTGGGTGCCTAGGCCTTGGCCGCGGGGTGGCTGCGTGCGTAGGCCTTGGCAGCGGGGTGGCTGGGTGCCATGGCCTTGGCCTTGGCCACCGGGTGGCTGTGTGCCAAGGCCTTGGCCGCGGGCTGGCGGCGTGCCTAGGTCTTGGCCGCTGGCTGGCTGGGTGCCTAGGCCTTGGCCGCGGGTTGTACGCGTGCCTAGGCGTTGGCCACGGGGTGGCTGCGTGCCTCGGCCTTGGAATGCAGCATATGCTCGGGACCAAGGCAGGTCGCACACTCTCAAGCACACACAACACACACTCCGGCCGCGCTCCTGAGGCAAGGATAGGGAGCTCGAGCGTGGCCCTGTGCCTTGGCGTTGGCCGAGGGGTGGCTGCATGGCTTGGCCTTGGCCGCAGGCGAGCATTTGGCCAAAATGTGAGCACACGGTCCTCGCCGTTTCTTCGTATTCTTTGACCAAAACTGAGATCCACACCTACCTTCCACTTCTTACTCCGGTTTTGCCTGAATCGGACGAATGGGCCCACCCGTTTGGGCACCCGTTCGCTGCCGGTAAGATGGCCGTAAAACGAGTTTCGGAGCTCCGAATTGCATTCCGTTTTCTCCCGCCACTGACTCCCACCAAACCCGACGACGCCAGCCCAAAATCCCACGCCGCCCCCGAAACGCGAAATTTGGCAACAATCCGTCTGCTATAGCTCACGGATTTTGGCCTTTGCCGGGGGAAAAATGGGCGCAGGGCCTCCCGCATTATTTTCGCCATTTCTTCGAGCGGAAAACAGTACTTGCGCCGTGAGGAGGCCCCCGGCCCAGTTCTACCACAATCGGACAAATTCGCGGGCATGTTTCGTCCCCTTTTCGCACCCCCACACCCTTGGCAAATCGGCCGTAAAATGAGTTTCGGACCACGAAATCGAATCCCCTCTTTTCCAACGCTCGACTGTCGCACGTATCTAATGCATCACCCCAAAATCCCGCACCGCCCTGGAAACGCGAAAGTTGGCCAAGATCTGTGAGCTACAGCACACGGCCTTCGCCTTGGCCGCGGGGTGGCTGTGTGCCATGGCCTTGGCCTTGGCCTCGGGATGGCTGCGTGCCAAGGCCTTGGCCTTGGCCTCGGGATGGCTGCGTGCCAAGGCCTTGGCCGCAGGCTGGCTGCGTGCCAAGTCCTTGGCCGCAGGCTGGCTGCGTGCCTAGGCCTTGGCCGCGGGCTGGCTGGGTGCCATGGCCTTGGCCGCGGGTGGACGCTTACCTTGGCCTTGGCCACGGGGTGGCTGCGTGCCTCGGCCTTGGCCTTGGCCAAGGGCTGGCTCCGTGCCTTGCTCGAAATGCATCACATGCTCGCGACCAAGGCAGGTCGCACACTGTCACGCACACACAACACACACTCCGGCCGCGCTCCCGAGGCAAGGAAAGGGAGCTCGAGTGTGGCCCTGTGCGTTGGCGTTCGCCGCGGGTGAGCATTTGGCCAAAATGTGAGCACACGGTCCTCGCCGTTTCCTCATATCCTTGGACCAAAAACTGAGATCCACACCTACCTTCCACTTCTTTCTCCGGTTTTGCCTGAATCGGACGAGTTGGCCCACCCGTTTGGGCACCCGTTCGCTGCCGGTAAGATGGCCGTAAAACGAGTTTCGGAGCTCGGAATTGGATTCCGTTTTCTCCCGCCACCGACTCCAAACAAACCCGACGATGCCTGCCCAAAATCCCACGCTGCGCCCGAAACGCAAAATTGGGATTTTGGCATTTTATGGCGGAAAATTGGGCGCAGGGCCTCCCGCATTATTTTTGCCATTTCTTCGAGCGGAAAGCAGTACTTGTGCCGTGAGGAGGCCCCCGGCCCAGTTCTACCACAATAAGACCATTTCGAGGCCACGTTTCGTCCCCTTTTCGCACCCCCGCACCCTCGGTAAATCGGCCGCAAAACGAGGTTCGGACCTCGAAATTGACTCCCCTCTTTTCCGGCGTTCGACTGTCGCACGTATGTAATGCATCACCCCAAAATCCCGCATCGCCACGGAAACGCGAAAGTTGGCCAAGATCCGTGAGCGACAGCACACGGCCTTGACCTTGGCCGCGGGGTGGCTGCGGGCCATGGCCTTGGCCTCGGTCTCGGGGTGGCTGCATGCCATGGCCTTGGCCTTGGCCACCGGGTGGCTGTGTGCCAAGGCCTTAGCCGCGGGCTGGCTGGGTGCCATGGCCTTGGCCGAGGGGTGGACGTGTGCCTTGGCCTTGGCCACGGGGTGGCTGCGTTCCTCGGCCTTGGCCTTGGCCGCGGGCTGGCTCCGTGCCTTGCTCGAAATGTAGCACATGCTCGCGACCAAGGCAGGTCGCACACTCTCACACACACAAACACGCACTCGGGCCTCGCTCCCGAGGCAAGGATAGGGAGCTCGAGCGTGGCCCTGTGCCTAGGCGTTGGCCGCGGGGTGGCTGCGTGGCTTGGCCTTGGCCGCGGGCGAGCATTTGGCAAAAATGTGAGCACACGGTCGTCGCCGTTTCTTCGTATTCTTGGACCAAAAACTGAGATCCAAACCTAGCTTCCACTTCTTTCTCCGGTTTTGCCTGAAGCGCACGAGTTGACCCACCCGTTTCGGGACCCGTTCGCTGCCGGTAACATGGCCATAAAACGAGTTTCGGATCTCGGAATTGGATTCTGTTTTCTCCCACCACCGACTCCCACCAAACCCGACGACGCCATCCCAAAATCCCACGCCGCCCCCAAAACGCGAGATTTGGCCACAATCCGTGCGCTATAGCTCACGGATTTTGGCCTTTTCTGGCGGAAAAATGGGCGCAGGGCCTCCCGCATTATTTTTGCCTTTTCTTCGAGCGGAAAGCAGTACTTGCGCCGTGAGGAGGCCCCCGGCCCAGTTCTACCACAAACGGACCAATTCGAGGGCACGTTTCGTCCCCTTTTCGCACTTCCGCACCCTCGGTAAATCGGCTGTAAACGAGGTTCGACCTCGAAATCGACTCCCCTCTTTTCCGAAGATCGACTGTCGCAAGTATCTAATGCATCACCCCAAAATCCCGCACCACCCTGGAAATGCGAAAGTTGGCCAAGATCCGTGAGCGACAGCACACGGCCTTGGCCTTGGACGCGGGGTGGCTGCGTGCCTAGGCCTTGGCCGCGGGGTGGCTGGGTGCCAAAGCCTTGGCCGGGAGGTGGCTGCGTGCCTAGGCCTTGGGCGCGGGCTGGCTGGGTGCCATGGCATTGGCCGCGGGGTGGACGCGTGCCTAGGCCTTGGCCACGGGGTGGCTGCGTGCCTCGGCCTTGGCCTTGGCCGCGGGCTGGCTACGTGCCTTTCTCGAAATGCAGCATATGCTCGCGACCAAGGCAGGTCGAACACTCTCACGCACACACAACACACACTCCGGCTGTGCTCCCGAGGCAAGGATAGGGAGCTCGAGCGTGGCCCTGTGCCTTGGCGTTGGCCGCGGGGTGGCTGCGTGGCTTGGCCTTGGCCGCGGGCGAGCATTTGGCCAAAATGTGAGCACACGGTCCTCGCCGTTTCTTCGTATTCTTGGACCAAAAACTGAGATCCATACCTACCTTCCACTTCTTTCTCCGGTGTTGCCTGAATCGGACGACTGGGCCCACCCGTTTGGGCACCCGTTCGCTGCCGGTAAGATGGCCGTAAAACGAGTTTCGGAGCTCGGAATTGGATTCCGTTTTCTCCCGCCAGCGACTCCAACCAAACCCGACCCCGCCAGCCCAAAATCCCACAACGCCCCCGCAACGCAAAATTTGGCCACAATCCGGGTGCTATAGGTCACGGATTTTGGCCTTTTCTGGCGGAAAAATGGGCGCAGGGCCTCCCGCATTATTTTTGCCATTTCTTCGAGCGGAAAGCAGTACTTACGCCGTGAGGAGCCTCCCGGCCAAGTTCTACCACAATCGGACCAATTCGAGGGCACGTTTCGTCCCCTTTTCGCACTTCCGCACCCTCGGTAAATCGGCTGTAAAACGAGGTTCGGACCTCGAAATCGACTCCCCTCTTTTCCGACGTTCGACTGTCGCACGTATCTAATGCATCACCCCAAAATGCCGCACCGCCCTGGACATGCGAAAGTTGGCCAAGATCCGTGAGCGACAGCACACGGCTTTGGCCTTGGACGCGGGGTGGCTGCGTGCCTAGGCCTTGGCCGCGGGCTGGCTGGGTGCCATGGCCTTGGCCGCGGGGTGGACGCGTGCCTAGGCCTTGGCCACGGGGTGGCTGCGTGCCTCGGCCTTGGCCTTGGCCACGGGCTGGCTACGTGCCTTTCTCGAAATGCAGCATATGCTCGCGACCAAGGCACGTCGCACACTCTCACGCACACAAAACACACACTCCGGCCGCGCTCCCGAGGCAAGGATAGAGAGCTCGAGCGTGGCCCTGTGCGTTGGCGTTGGCCGCGGGGCGGCTGCGTGGCTTGGCCTTGGCCGCGGGCGAGCATTTGGCCAAAATGTGAGCACACGGTCCTCGGCGTTGCTTCGTATTCTTGGACAAAAAACTGAGATCCACACCTACCTTCCACTTCTTTCTCCGGTTTTGCCTGAATCGGACGAGTTGGCCCCGTTTGGGAACCCGTTCTCTGGCGGTACAATGGCCGTTAAACGAGTTTCGGAGCTCGGAATTGGATTCCGTTTTCTCCTGCCACCGACTCCCACCAAACCCGACCACGCCAGCTAAAAATTCCACGCCGCCCCCGAAACACGAAATTTGGCCGCAATCCGTGTGCTATAGCTCACGGATTTTTGCCTTTTCGGGCGGAAAAATGGGCGCTGGGCCTGCCGCATTATTTTCGACATTTCTTCGATCGCAAAACAGTGCTAGCACCGTGAGGAGGCCCCTGGCCCAGTTCTACCACAAGCGGACCAATTCGCGGGCACGTTTCGTCCCCTTTTCGCACCCCCGCACGTTCGGTAAATCAGAGGTAAAACGAGGTTCGGACCTCGGAATCGACTCCCGTCTTCTCCGACGTTCGACTGTCGCACGTATCTAATGCATCACCCCAAAATCCCGCACCGCCCCAGAAACGCGAAAGTTGGCCAAGATCCGTGAGCTACAGCATACGGCCTTCGCCGCGGGGTGGCTGCGTGCCTAGGCCTTGGCAGCGGCGTGGCTGGGTGCCATGGCCTTGGCCTTGGCCGCGGGGTGGCTGCGTGCCTAGGCCTTGGCCGCGGGGTGGCTGGGTGCCATGGCCTTGCCATTGGCCGCGGGGCGACTGCGTGCCTTGCCTTGGCCGTGGGCTGGCTGCGTGCCTAGGCCATGGCCGCAGGGTGGCTGCGTGCCTAGGCCTTCGCAGCGGCGTGGCAGGGTGCCATGGCCTTGGCCTTGGCCGCGGGGTGGCTGCGTGCCTAGGCCTTGGCCGCGGGGTGGCTGGGTGCCATGGCCTTGGCCGCGGGCTGGCTGCGTGCCTAGGCCATGGCCGCGGGGTGGCTGCGTGCCTAGACCATGGCCGCGGGGTGGCTGCGTGCCTAGGCCATGGCCGCGGGGTGGCTGCGTGCCTAGGCCTTGGCCGCGTGGTGGCTGCGTGCCTAGGCCTTGGCAGCGGCGTGGCTGGGTGCCATGGCCTTGGCCTTGGCCGCGGGCGTGGCTGCGTACCTTGGCTTTGGCCGCGGGGTGGCTGGGTGCAATGGCCTTGGCCTTGGCCGCTGTGTGGCTGCGTACCTTGGCTTTGGCCGCGGGCTGGCTGCGTGCCTTGCTCGAAATGCAGCACATGCTCGCGACCAAGGCACGTCGCACACTCTCGCGCACACACAACACAAACTTGGGCCGCCCTGTGCCTTGGCCTTAGCCGCGGGCGAGCATTTGGCCAAAATGTGAGCACACGGTCCTCGCCGTCGCTTCGTATTCTTGTACCAAAAACTGAGATCCACACCTACCTTCCACTTCTTTCTCCGGTTTTGCCTGAATCGGACGAGTTGGCCAACCCGTTTGGGAACCCGTTCTCTAGCAGTAAAATGGCCGCTAAACGAGTTTTGGAGCTCCGAATGGGATTCCGTTTTCTCCCGCCACCGACTCCCACCAAACCCGACCACGCCGCCCCCGAAACACGAAATTTGGCCGCAATCCATGTGCTATAGCTCACGGATTTTGGCCTTTTCGGGCGGAAAAATGGGCGCAGGCCCTCCCGCATTATTTTCGCCATTTCTTCGATCGCAAAACAGTACTAGCACCGTGAGGAGGCCCCCGACCTAGTTGTACCACAACCGGATCAATTCGCGGGCACGTTTCGTCCCCTTTTCGCACTCCCGCACATTCCGTAAATCGGCCGTAAAATGAGGTTCGGACCTCGGAAATGACTTCCGTCTTCTCCGACGTTCGACTGTCGCACGTATCTAATGCATCACCCCAAAATCCTGCACCGCCCCGGAAACGCGAACGTGGGCCAAGATCCGTGAGCTACAGCACAAGGCCTTCGCCGCGGGGTGGCAGCCAGCCCGCGGCCAAGGTCTTGGCACACAGCCACCCCGAGGCAAAGGCAAAGGCCATGGCACGCAGCCACCCCGCGGCCGAGGCCAAGGCCGTGTGCTGTAGCTCACGGATCTTGGCCAACTTTCGCGTTTCCGGGGCGGTGCGGGATTTTGGGGTGATGCATTAGATACGTGCGACAGTCGAGTGTTGGAAAAGAGGGGAGTTGATTTCGAGGTCCGAACCTCGTTTTACGGCCGATTTACCGAGGGTGCGGGGGTGTGAAAAGGGGACGAAACGTGCCCGCGAATTGGTCCGATTGTGGTAGAACTGGGCCGGGGGCCTCCCCACGGTGCAAATACTGTTTTCCGCTCTAAGAAATGGCGAAAAAAATGCGGGAGGCCCTGCGCGCATATTTCCCCCGGAAAAGGCCAAAACCAGTGAGCTATAGCACACGGATTGTGGCAAAATTTCACGTTTCGGGGGCGGCGTGGGATTTTGGGCTGGCGTGGTCGGGTTTGGTGGGAGTCGGTGGCGGGAGAAAACGGAATACAATTCCAAGCTCCGAAACTCGTTTTACGGCCATCTTACCGGCAGCGAACGGGTGCCCAAAAGGGTGGGCCCACTCGTCCGATTCAGGCAAAACCGGAGAAAGAAGTGGAAGGAAGGTGTGGATCTCAGTTTTTGGTCCAAGAATACGAAGAAACGGCGAGGACCGTGTGCTCACATTTTGGCCAAATGTTCGCCCGTGGCCAAGGCCAAGCCACGCAGCCACCCCGCGGCCAACGCCAAGGCACAGGGCCACGCTCGAGCTCCCTATCATTGCCTCGGGAGCGCGGCCTGAGTGTGTCTTGTGTGTGCGTGATAGTGTGCGACCTGCCTTGGTCGCGAGCATGTGCTGCATTTCGAGCAAGGCACGGAGCAAGCCCGCGGCCAAGGCCAAAGCCGAGGCACGCAGCCACCCCGTGGCCAAGGCCGAGGCACACGTCCACCCCGCGTCCAAGGCCATGGCACACAGCCAGCCCGCAGCCAAGGCCATGGCAGCCAGCCAGCCCGCGGCCAAGGCCTTGGCACACAGCCACCCGGTGGCCAAGGCCAAGGCCATGGCACCCAGCCATCCCGAGGCCAAGGCCAAGGCCATGGCCCGCAGCCACCCCGCGGCCAAGGCCAAGTCCGTGTGCTGTCGCTCACGGATCTTGGCCAACTTTCGCGTTTTCGGGGCGGTGCGGGATTCTGGGGTGCTGCATTAGATACGTGCGATAGTCAAACGTCGGAAAAGAGGGGAGTTGATTTCGAGGTCCGAACCTCGTTTTACGGCCGATTTACCAAGGGTGCGGGGGTGCGAAAAGGGGACGAAACGTGCCCGCGAATTGGTCCGATTGGGCACCCGTTCTCTGGCACTAAAATGGCTGTAAAACGAGTTTCGGAGCTCGGAATTGGATTCCATTTTCTCCCGCCACCGACTCCCACCAAACCCGACCACGCCAGCCAAAAATCCCACGCCGCCCCCGTAACGCGAAATTTGGCCGCTTTCCGTGTGCTATAGCTCACGGATTTTGGCCTTTTCGGGTGGAAAAATGCGAAAGTTGGCCAAGATCCGTGAGCTACACCACACGGCCTAGGCCGCGGGGTGGCTGCGTGCCTAGGCCATGGCCGCGGGGTGGCTGCGTGCCTAGACCTTCGCCGCGGGGTGGCTGGGTGCCATGGCCTTGGCTTTGGCCGCGGGGTGGCTGCGTGCCTTGGCTTTGGCCGCGGGCTGGCTGCGAGCCTTGCTCGAAATGCAGCACATGCTCGCGACCAAGGCACGTCGCACACTCTCGCACACACACAACACAAACTTGGACCGCGCTCACGGATTTTGGCCTTTTCGGGCGGAAAAGTGGGCGCAGGGCCTCCCGCATTATTTTCGCCATTTCTTCGAGAGGAAAACAGTACTAGCATCATGAGGAGGCCCCCGGCTCAGTTCTACCACAACCGGACCAATTCGCAGGCACATTTCGTTCCCTTTTCGCAACCCCGGACGTTCGTTAAATTAGACGTAAAACGAGGTTCGGACCTCGGAATCGACTCCCGTCTTCTCCGACGTTCGACTGTCGCACATATCTAATGCATCACCCCAAAATCCTGCCCCGCCCCGGAAACGCGAAAGTTGGCCAAGATCCGTGAGCTACAGCACACGGCCTTGGCCTAGGGGTGGCTGCGTGCCTAGGCCTTGGCCGCGGGGTGGCTGCGTGCCATGCTCGAAATGCAGCACATTCTCGGGACCAAGGCACGTCGTACACTCTCGCGCACACACAATACACACTTCGGCCGCGCTCCTGGGGCAAGGATAGGGAGCTCGAGCGTGGCCCTATGCCTTGGCCTTGGCCGCGGGGTGGCCGCGTGCTTTGGCCAGGGGCGAGCATTTGGCCAAAATATGAGCACACGGTCCTCGCCGTTGCTTCGTATTCTTGGACCAAAAACTGAGATCCACACCTACCTTCCACTTCTTTCTCCGGTTTTGCCTGAATCGGATGAGTTGGCCCACCCGTTTGGGCACCCGTTCTCTGGCGGTAAAATGGCCGTAAAACGAGTTTCGGAGCTCGGAATTGGATTCCGTTTTCTCCCGCGACCGACTCCCACCAAAGCCGACCACGCTGGCCAAAAATCCCACGCCGCCCCCGTAACGCGAAATTTGGCCGCTTTCCGTGTGCTATAGCTCACGGATTTTGGCCTTTTCGGGCGGAAAAATGGGCGCAGGGCCTCCCGCATTATTTTTGTCATTTCTTCGAGAGGAAAACAGTACTAGCACCGTGAGGAGGCCCCCGGCCCAGTTCTACCACATCCGGACCAATTCGCGGGCACGTTTCGTTCCCTTTTCGCACCCCCGCACGTTCGGTAAATCAGACGTAAAACGAGGTTCGGACCTCGGAATCGACTCCCGTCTTCTCCGACGTTCGACTGTCACACGTATCTAATCCATCACCCCAAAATCCCGCCCCGCCCCGGAAACGCGAAAGTTGGCCAAGGTCCGTGAGCTACAGCACACGGCCTTGGCCGCAGGGTGGCTGCGTGCCTAGGCCTTGGCCACGGGGTGGCCGGGTGCCATGGCCTTGCCCTTGGCCGTGGGGTGGCTGCGTGCCTTGGACTTGGCCGTGGCCGCGGGCGAGCATTTGGCCAAAATGTGAGCACATGGTCCTCGCCGTTGCTTCGTATTCTTGGACCAAAAACTCAGATCCACACCTACCTTCCACTTCTTTCTCTGGTTTTGCCTGAATCCGACGAGTTGGCCCACCCGTTTGGGCACCCGTTCTCTGGCGGTAAAATGGCTGTAAAACGAGTTTCGGAGCTTGGAATTGGATTCCATTTTCTCCCGCCACCGACTCCCACCAAACCCGACCACGCCCGCCAAAAATCACTCGCCGCCCACGAAACGCGAAATTTGGCCGCAATCCGTGTGCTGTAGCTCACGGATTTTGGCCTTTTCGGGCGAAAAAATGGGCGCAGGGCCTCCCGCATTATTTTCTCCATTTCTTCGAGAGGAAAACGGTACTAGCACCGTGAGGAGGCCCCCGGCCCATTTCTACCACAACCGGACCATTTCGCGGGCACGTTTCGTCCCCTTTTCGCACCCCCGCAGGTTCGTTAAATCAGACGTAAAACGAGGTTCGGACCTCGGAATTGACTCCCGTCTCCTCCGACGTTCGACTGTCGCACGTATCTAATGCATCACCCCAAAATCCCGCCCCGCCCTGGAAACGCGAAAGTTGGCAAAGATCCGTGAGCTACAGCACACGGCCTTGGCCGCGGGGTGGCTGCGTGCCTAGGCCTTGGCCGCAGGGTGGCTGCGTGCCTAGGCCTTGGCCGCGGGGTGGCTGGGTGCCATGGCCTCGGGGTGGCTGCGTGCCTAGGCTTTGGCCTCGGGGTGGCTGCGTGCCTAGGCTTTGGCCTCGGGGTGGCTGGGTGCCATGGCCTTGGCCGTGGCCGCGGGGTGGCTGCGTGCCTTGGCTTTGGCCGCGGGGTGGCTGCGTGCCTTGCTCGAAATGAAGCACATCCTCGCGACCAAGGCACGTTGCACACTCTCGTGCACACACAACCCAAACTTGGGCCGCGCTCCCGGGGCAAGGATAGGGAGCTCGAGCGTGGCCCTGTGCCTTGGCCTTGGCTGCGGGGTGGCCGCGGCCGGGCATTTGGCCAAAATGTGAGCACACGGTCCTCGCCGTTGCTTCATATTCTTGGACCAAAAACTGAGATCCACACCTACCTTCCACTTCTTTCTCCATTTTTGCCTGAATCCGACGAGTTGGCCCACCCGTTTGGGAACCCATTCTCTGGCGGCAAAATGGCTGTTAAACGAGTTTCAGAGCTCGGAATTGGATTCCGTTTTCTCCCGCCACCGACTCCCACCAAACCCGACCACGGCAGCCAAAAATCCCACGCCGCCCCCGAAACACGAAATTTGGCGGCCCGAGTGTGTGTTGTGTGTGCGTGACAGTGTGCGACCTGCCTTGGTCGCGAGCATGTGCTGCATTTCGAGCAAGGCACGGAGCCAGCCTGCAGCCAAGGCCAAGGCCGAGGCTCGAAGCCACCCCGTGGCCAAGGCCAAGGCACCCGTCAACCCCGGGGCCAAGGCCATGGCACCCACCCAGCCTGCGGCCAAGGCCATGGCACCCAGCCAGCCCGCGGCCAAGGCCTAGGCACGCAGCCAGCCCGCGGCCAAGGCCTTGGCACACAGCCACCCCGAGGCAAAGGCCAAGGCCATGGCACGCAGCCACCCCGCGGCCATGGCCAGGGCCATGGTACGCAGCCACCCCGCGGCCGAGGCCAAGGCCGTGTGCTGTAGCTCACGGATCTTGGCCAACTTTCGCGCTTCCGGGGCGGTGCGGGATTTTGGGGTGATGCATTAGATACGTGCGACAGTCGAGGGTTGGAAAAGAGGGGAGTTGAATTCGAGGTCCGAACCTCGTTTTACGGCCAATTTACCGAGGGTGCGGGGGTGTGAAAAGGGGACGAAATGTGCCCGCGAATTGGTCCGATTGTGGTACAACTGGGCCGGGGGCCTCATCACGGTGCAAATACTGTTTTCCGCTCGAAGAAATGGCGAAAAAAATGCGGGAGGCCCTGCGCCCATATTTCCCCCGGAAAAGGCCAAAATCAGTGAGCTATAGGACACGGATTGTGGCAAAATTTCACATTTCGGGGGCGGCGTGGGATTTTGGGCTGGCGTGGTCGGGTTTGGTGGGAGTCGGTGGCGGGAGAAAACGGAATACAATTCCGAGCTCCGAAACTCGTTTTACGGCCATCTTACCGGCAGCGAACGGGTGCCCAAAAGGGTGGGCCCACTCATCCGATTCAGGCAAAACCGGAGAAAGAAGTCGAAGGTAGGTGTGTATCTCAGTTTTTGGTCAAAGAATACGAAGAAACAGCGAGGACCGTGTGCTCACAGTTTGGCCAAATGCTCGCCCGCGGCCAAGGCCAAGCCACGCAGCCACCCCGCGGCCAACGCCAAGGCACAGGGCCACGCTCGAGCTCCCTATCATTGCCTCGGGAGCGCGGCCTGAGTGTGTGTTGTGTGTGCGTGATAGTGTGCGACCTGCCTTGGTCGCGAGCATGTGCTGCATTTCGAGCAAGGCACGGAGCAAGCCCTCGGCCAAGGCCAAGGCCGAGGCACGCAGCCACCCCGTGGCCAAGGGCAAGGCACACGTCCACCCCGAGGCCAAGGCCAAGGCCATGGCCCGCAGCCACCCCGCGGCCAAGGCCAAGTCCGTGTGCTGTCGCTCACGGATGTTGGCCAACTTTCGCGTTTCCGGGGCGGTGCGGGATTCTGGGGTGATGCATTAGATACGTGCGATAGTCGAACGTCGGAAAAGAGGGGAGTCGATTTCGAGGTCCGAACCTAGTTTTACGGCCAATTTACCGAGGGTGCGGGGGTGCGAAAAGGGGACGAAACGTGCCCTCGAATTGGTCCGATTGTGGTAGAACTGGGACGGGTGCCTCCTCACGGCGCAAGTACTGCTTTCCGCTCAAAGAAATGGCAAAAATAATGCGGGAGGCCCTGCGCCCATTTTTCCGCCAGAAAAGGCCAAAATCCGTGAGCTATAGCACACGGATTGTGGCAAAATTTTGCGTTTCGGGGGCGGCGTGGGATTTTGGGCTTGCGTCGTTGGGTTTGGTGGGAGTCGGTTGCGGGAGAAAACAGAATCCAATTCCGAGCTCCAAAACTCGTTTTACGGCCATCTTACTAGCGGCGAACGGGTGCCCAAAATGGTGGGCCCACTCCTCCGATTCAGGCAAAACCGGAGAAAGAAGTGGAAGGTAGGTGTGGATCTCAGTTTTTGGTCCAAGAATACGAAGAAACGGCGAGGACCGTGTGCTCACATTTTGGCCAAATGCTTGCCCGCGGCCAAGGCCAAGCCATGCAGCCACCCCGCGGCCAACCCCGAGGTACAGGGCCACGCTCGAGCTCCCTATCCTTGCCTCGGGACCGCGGCCGGAGTGTGTGTTGTGTGTGCGTGAGAGTGTGCGACCTGCCTTGGTCGCGAGCATATGCTGCATTTCGAGAAAGGCACGTAGCCAGCCCACGGCCAAGGCCAAGGCATAGGCACGCAGCCACCACGTGGCCAAGGCCGAGGCACGCAGCCACCCCGTGGCCAAGGCCTAGGCACGCGTCCACCCTGCGGCCAAGGCCATGGCACCCAGCCAGCCCGCGGCCAAGGCCTAGGCACGCAGCCACACCGCGGCCAAGGCCTTGGCACACAGCCACCCGGTGGCCAAGGCCAAGGCCATGGCACCCAGCCACCCCGCGGCCAAGGCCTAGGCACGCAGCCACCCCGCGGCCAAGGCCAAGGCCAAGGCCGTGTGCTGTCGCTCACGGATCTTGGCCAACTTTCGCGTTTCCGGGGCGGTGCGGGATTTTGGGGTGATGCATTAGATACGTACGACAGTCGAACGTCGGAAAAGAGGGGAGTCGATTTCGAGGTCCGAACCGCGTTTTACGGCCGATATACCGAGGGTGCGGGGGTGCGAAAAGGGCACGAAACGTGCCCTCGAATTGGTCCGATTGTGGTAGAACTGGGCCGGGGGCCTCCTCACAGTGCAAGTACTACTTTCTGCTCGAAGAAATGGAAAAAATAATGCGGGAGGCCCTGCGCCCATTTTTCCGCCAGAAAAGGCCAAAATCCGTGAGCTATAGCACACGGATTGTGCCCAAATTTCGCGTTTCGGGGGCGGCGTGGGATTTTGGGCTGGCATCGTCGGGTTTGGTGGGAGTCGGTGGCAGGAGAAAACGGAATCCAATTCCGAGCTCCGAAACTCGTTTTACGGCTATCTTACCGGCAGCGAACGGGTGCCCAAACGGGTGGGCCAACTCGTCTGATTCAGGAAAAACTGGAGAAAGAAGTGGAAGGTAGGTGTGGATCTCAGTTTTTGGTCCAAGAATACGAAGCATCGGCGAGGACAGTGTGCTCACATTTTGGCCAAATGCTCGCCCGCGGCCAAGGCACAGGGCCACGCTCGAGCTCCCTATCCTTGCCCCGGGAGCGCGGCCCAAGTTTGTGTTGTGTGTGCGCGAGAGTGTGCAACGTGCCTTGGTCGCGAGCATGTGCTGCATTTCGAGCAAGGCACGCAGCCAGCCCACGGCCAAATCCAAGGCACGCAGCCACCCCGCGGCCGAGGCCATGGCCTAGGCACGCAGCCACCCCGCGGCCATGGCCTAGGCACGCAGCCACCCCGCGGCCAAGGCCTAGGCACGCAGCCACCCCGCGGCCAAGGCCTAGGCACGCAGCCACCCCGTGCTCAAGACCAAGGCACGCGGCCACCCCGTGGCCAAGGCCAAGGCCATGGCACCCAGCCACCCCGCGGCCAAGGCCAAGGCCATGGCACCCAGCCACCCCGCGGCCAAGGCCAAGGCCATGGCACCCAGCCACCCCGCGGCCAAGACCAAGGCCATGCCACCCAGCCACCCCGCGGCCAAAGCCTAGGCACGCAGCCACCCCGCGGCCAAGGCCGTGTGCTGTAGCTCACGGATCTTGGCCAACTTTCGTGTTTCTGGGGCGGGGCGGGATTTTGGGGTGATGCAGTAGATACGTGCGACAGTCGAACGTCGGAGAAGACGGGAGTCGATTCCGAGGTCCGAACCTCGTTTTACGTCTTATTTACCGAACGTGCGGAGGTGCGAAAAGGGAACGAAACATGCCCGCGAATTGGTCCGGTTGTGGTAGAACTGGGCCGGGGGCTCCTCACGGTGCTAGTACTTATTTCCTCTCGAAGAAATGGCAAAAATAATGCGGGAGGCCTTGTGCCCATTTTTCCGCCCGAAAAGGCCAAAATCCGTGAGCTATAGCACACGGATTGTGGCCAAATTTCGCGTTTCGGGGACGGCATCGGATTTTGGGCTGGCATGGTCGGGTTTGGTGGGAGTCGGTGGGGGAGAAAACGAAATCCAATTCCGAGCTCCGAAACTCGTTTTACGGCCATCTTACCGGCAGCGAACGGGTGCCCAAACGGGTGGGCCCACTCGTCCGATTCAAGCAAAACCGGAGAAAGAAGTGGAAGGTAGTTGTGGATCTCAGTTTTTGGTCCAAGAATACGAAGAAACAGTGAGGACCGTGTGCTCACATTTTGGCCAAATGCTCGCCTGCCGCCTAGGCCAAGCCATGCAGCCACCCCGCGGCCAACGCCAAGGCACAGTGCCACGCTCGAGCTCCCTATCCTTGGCTTGGGAGCCCGGCCGGAGTGTGTGTTGTGTGTGCGTGAGTGTGTGCGTCCTGCCTTGGTCGCGAGCATATGCTGCATTTCGAGAAAGGCACGTAGCCAGCCCACGGCCAAGGCCAAGGCCGAGGCACGCAGCCACCCCGTGGCCAAGGCCTAGGCACGCGTCCACCCTGCGGCCAAGGCCATGGCACCCAGCCAGCCCGCGGCCAAGGCCTAGGCACGCAGCCACACCGCGGCCAAGGCCTTGGCACACAGCCACCCGGTGGCCAAGGCCAAGGCCATGGCACCCAGCCACCCCGCGGCCAAGGCCTAGGCACGCAGCCACACCGCGGCCAAGGCCTTGGCACACAGCACACAACACACACTTGGACCGCGCTCCCGGGGCATGGATAGGGAGCTCGAGCATGGCCCTCTGTCTTGGCCTTGGCCGCGGGGTGGCCGCGGGCGAGCATTTGGTCAAAATGTGAGCACACGGTCCTCGCCGTTGCTTCGTATTCTTGGACCAAAAACTGAGATCCACACATACCTTCCACTTCTTTCTCCGGTTTTGCCTAAATCCGACGAGTTGACCCACCCATTTGGGCACCTGTTCTCTGGCGGTAAAATGGCTGTAAAACGAGTTTCGGAGCTTGGAATTGGATCCCGTTTTCTCCCGCCACCGACTCCCACCAAACCCGACGACCCCAGCCCAAAATCGCATGGCGCCCCCGAAACGCGAAATTTGGCCACAATCTGTGTGCTATAGCTCACGGATTTTGGCCTTTCCGGCGGAAAAATGGGCGCAGGGCCTCCCGCATTATTTTTGCCATTTCTTCGAGCGGAAAGCAGTACTTGCGCCATGAGGAGTCCCCCGGCCCAGTTCTAGCACAATCGGACCAGTTCGAGGGCATGTTTCGTCCCCTTTTCGCACCCCCGCACCCTTGGTAAATCGGCCGTAAAATGAGGTTCGGACCTCGAAATTAACTTCCCTCTTTTCCGATGTTCGACTGTCGCACGTATCTAATGCATCACCCCACAAACCCGCACCGCCCCGAAAACGCGAAAGTTGGCCAAGATCCGTGAGCGACAGCACACGGCCTTGGCCTTCGCTGCGGGGTGGCTGCGTGCCTAGGCCTTGGCCGCGGGGTGGCTGGATGCCATGGCCTTGGCCTTGGCCACCGGGTGGCTGTGTGCCAAGGCCTTGGCCGCGGGGTGGCT
Source organism: Luvunga scandens (assembly GCA_030449905.1). Taxonomy (NCBI): domain Eukaryota; kingdom Viridiplantae; phylum Streptophyta; class Magnoliopsida; order Sapindales; family Rutaceae; genus Luvunga; species Luvunga scandens. The sequence goes on along the minus strand of JASUUG010000289.1, from coordinate 160,077 downwards.
GCGTGCCTAGGCCTTGGCCGCGGGGTGGCTGCGTGCCTAGGCCTTGGCCGCGGGGTGGCTGCGTGCCTAGGCCTTGGCCGCGGGGTGGCTGCGTGCCTAGGCCTTGGCCGCGGGGTGGTCGCGTGCCTAGGCCTTGGCCGCGGGGTGGTCGCGTGCCTAGGCCTTGGCCACGGGGTGGCTGCGTGCCTCAGCCTTGGCCACGGGGTGGCTGCGTGCCTCGGCCTTGGCCTTGGCCGCGGGCTGGCTACGTGCGTTTCTCAAAATCTAGCATGTGCTCGCGACCAAGGCAGGTCGCACACTCTCACGCACACACAACACACACTCCGGCCGCGCTCCCGAGGCAAGGATAGGGAGCCCGAGCGTGGCCCTGTGCCTTGGCATTGGCCGCGGGGTGGCTGCATGGCTTGGCCTTGGCCGCGGGCGAGCATTTGGCCAAAATGTTAGCACACGGTCCTCGCCGTTTCTTGGTATTGTTTGACCAAAAACTGAGATCCACACCTACCTTCCACTTCTTTCTCCGGTTTTGCCTGAATCGGACGATTTGGCCCACCCGTTTGGGCACCCGTTCGCTGGCGGTAAGATGGCCGTAAAAAGAGTTTCGGAGCACGGAATTGGATTCTGTTTTCTCCCGCCACCGACTCCCACCAAAACCCAAGCACACCATGTGAGCACACGGTCCTCGCCGTTGCTTCGTATTCTTGGACCAAAAACTGAGATCCACACATACCTTCCACTTCTTTCTCCGGTTTTGCCTAAATCCGACGAGTTGACCCACCCATTTGGGCACCTGTTCTCTGGCGGTAAAATGGCTGTAAAACGAGTTTCGGAGCTTGGAATTGGATCCCGTTTTCTCCCGCCACCGACTCCCACCAAACCCGACGACCCCAGCCCAAAATCGCATGGCGCCCCCGAAACGCGAAATTTGGCCACAATCCGTGCGCTATAGCTCACGGATTTTGGCCTTTTCCGGGGAAAAAATGGGGGCAGGGCCTCCCGCATTATTTTCGCCATTTCTTCGAGCGGAAAACAGTACTTGCGCCGTGAGGAGGCCCCCGGCCCAGTTCTACCATAATCGGACCAATTCGCGGGCACGTTTCGTCCCCTTTTCGCACCCCCGTACCCTCGGTAAATCGGCCGTAAAACGAGGTTCGGACCTCGAAATCGACTCCCCTCTTTTCCAACGCTCGACTGTCACACGTATCTAATGCATCACCCCAAAATCCCGCACCGCCCCGGAAACGCGAAAGTTGGCCAAGATCCGTGAGCTGCACCACACGGCCTATGCCTTGGCCGCGGGGTGGCTGCACCCAGCCAGCCCGGGGCCAAGGCCATGGCAACCAGCCAGCCCGCGGCCAAGGCCATGGCACCCAGCTAGCCCGCGGCCAAGACCTAGTCACACAGCTATCCCGCGGCCAAGGCCTTGGCACGCAGCCACCCCAAGGCCAAGGCCAAGACCATGGCAAACAGCCACCCTGCGGCCAAGGCCAAGGCCGTGTGCTGTAGCTCACGGATCTTGGCCAACTTTCGCGTTTCCGGGGCGGTGCGGGATTTTGGGGTGTTGCATTAGATACGTGCGACAGTCGAGCGTGGGAAAAGAGGGGAGTCGATTTCGAGGTCCGAACCTCGTTTTACGGCCGATTTACCAAGGGTGCGAGGGTGCGAAAAGGGGACGAAACGTGCCATCGAATTGGTCCGATTGTGGTAGAACTGGGCTGGGGGCCTCCTCACGGCGCAAGTACTGCTTTCCGCTCGAAGAAATGACAAAAGTAATGCGGGAGGCCCTGCGCCCATTTTTCCGCCAGAAAAGGCAAAAATCCGTAAGCTATAGCACAGGGATTGTGGCCAAATTTCGCGTTTCGGGGGCGGCGTGGGATTTTGGGCTGGCGTCGTCGGGTTTGATGGGAGTCGGCGGCGGGAGAAAACGGAATCCAATTCCGAGCTCCGAAACTCGTTTTACGGCCATCTTACTGACAGCGAACGGGTGCCCAAACGGGTGGGCCCACCCGTCCGATTCAGGCAAAACCGGAGAATGAAGTGGAAGGTAGGTGTGGATCTCAGTTTTTGGTCCAAGAATACGAAGAAACGGCGAGGACCGTGTGCTCACATTTTGGCCAAATGCTCGCCCGCGGCCAGGGCCAAGCCACGCAGCCACCCCGCGGCCAACGCCAAGGCACAGGGCCACGCTAGAGCTCCCTATCCTTGCCTCGGGAGCGTGGCCCGAGTGTGTGTTGTGTGTGCGTGAGAGTGTGCGACCTGCCTTGGTCGCGAGCATGTGCTGTATTTCGAGCAAGGCACGGAGCCAGCACGCGGCCAAGGCCAAGGCCGAGGCACGCAGCCACCCCGTGGCCAAGGCCAAGGCACGCGTCCACCCCGCGGCCAAGGCCATGGCATCCAGCCAGCCCGCGGCCAAGGCCATGGCACCCAGCCAGTCCGCGGCCAAGGCCAAGGCACGCGCCACCCCTCGGCCAAGCCCAAGGCCGTGCACTGTAGCTCACGGATCTTGGCCAACTTTCGCGTTTCCGGGGCGGTGCGGGATTTTGGGGTGATGCATTCGATACGTGCGACAGTCGAGCGTTGGAAAAGAGGGGAGTTGATTTCGAGGTCCGAACCTCGTTTTACGGCCGATTTACCGAGGGTGCGGGGGTGCGAAAAGGGGACGAAACGTGCCCTCGAATTGGTCCGATTGTGGTAGAACTGGGCCGGGTGCCTCCTCACGGCGCAAGTACTGCTTTCCGCTCGAAGAAATGGCAAAAATAATGCGGGAGGCCCTGCGCCCATTTTTTCGCCAGAAAAGGCCAAAATCCGTGAGCTATAGCACACGGATTGTGGCAAAATTTCGCGTTTCGGGGGCGGCGTGGGATTTTGGGCTTGCGTCGTCGGGTTTGGTGGGAGTCGGTGGCGGGAGAAAACGGAATCCAATTCCGAGCTCCGAAACTCGTTTTACGGCCATCTTACCAGCAGCGAACGGGTGCCCAAAATGGTGGGCCCACTCGTCCGATTCAGGCAAAACCGGAGAAAGAAGTGGAAGGTAGGTGTGGATCTCAGTTTTTGGTCCAAGAATACGAAGAAACGGCGAGGACCGTGTGCTCACATTTTGGACAAATGCTCGCCCGCGGCCAAGGCCAAGCCACGCAGCCACCCCGCGGCCAACGCCAAGGCAAAGGGCCACGCTCGAGCTCCCTATCATTGCCTCGGGAGCGCGGCCCGAGTGTGTCTTTCGTGTGCGTGAGAGTGTGCGACCTGCCTTGGTCGCGAGCATGTGCTGCATTTCGAGCAAGGCACGGAGCAAGCCCGCGGCCAAGGCCAAGGCCGAGGCACGTAGCCACCCCGTGGCCGTGGCCGAGGCACGCAGACACCCCACGGCCAAGGCCATGGCACCCAGCCACCCAGCGGCCAAGGCCATGGCAGCCAGCCAGCCCGAGGCCAAGGCCTTGGCACACAGCCAGCCCGCGGCCAAGGCCTTGGCACACAGCCACCCGGTGGCCAAGGCCAAGGCCATGGCACGTAGCCAGCCCGCGGCCAAGGGCAAGGCCGAGGCACGCAGCCACCCTGCGGCCAAGGCCAAGGCCGTGTGCTGTCGCTCATGGATCTTGGCCAACTTTCGCGTTTCCGGGGCGGTGCGGGATTTTGGGGTGATGCATTAGATACGTGCGACAGTCGAACGTCGCAAAAGGGGGGAGTCGATTTCGAGGTCCGAACCTCGTTTTACGGCCGATTTACCGAGGGTGCGGGGGTGCGAAAAGGGGACGAAACGTGCCCTCGAATTGGTCCGATTGTGGTAGAACTGGGCCGGGGGCCTCCTCACGGCGCAAGTACTTCTTTCCGCTCAAAGAAATGGCAAAAAGAATGCGGGAGGCCCTGCGCCCATTTTTCCGCCAGAAAAGGCCAAAATCCGTAAGCTATATAGCACACGGATTGTGGCCAAATTTCGCGTTTCGGGGGCGGCGTGGATTTTGGGCTGCCGTGGCGGGTTTGGTGGGAGTCGGTGCCGGGAGAAAACGAGTTTCGGAGCTCGGAATTGGCCGCGAGCTGGCTGGGTGCCATGGCCTTGGCCGTGGGTGGACGCGTGCCTTGGCCTTGGCGACGGGGTGGCTGCATGCCTCGGCCTTGGCCTTGGCCGCGGGCTGGCTACGTGGCTTTCTTGAAATGCAGCATATGCTCACGACCAAGGCAGGTCGCACACTCTCACGCACACACAACACACACTCCGGCCGCGCTCCCGAGGCAAGGATAGGGAGCTCGAGCGTGGCCCTGTGCCTTGGCGTTAGCCGCGGGGTGGCTGCTTGGCTTGGCCTTGGCTGCGGCCGAGCATTTGGCCAAAATGTGAGCACAAGGTCCTCGCCGCTGCCAAGGCCTAGGCACGCAGCCACTCCGCGGCCAAGGCCGTGTGCTGTAGCTCACGGATCTTGGCCAACTTTCGTGTTTCCGGGGCGGTGTGGGATTTTGGAATGATGCGTTAGATACATGCGACAGTCGAACGTTGGAGAAGACGGGAGTCAATTCCGAGGTCCGAACCTTGTTTTACGGCCGATTTACCGAACGTTCGGGGGTGCGAAAAGGGGACGAAACGTGCCCGCGAATTGGTCCGGTTGTGGTAGAACTGGGCCGGGGGCCTCCTCATGGTGCTAGTACTGTTTTGCACTCAAAGAAATGGCGAAAATAATGCGGGAGGCCCTGCGCCCATTTTTCCGCCAAAAAAGGCCAAAATCCGTGAGCTATAGCACACGGATTGCGGCCAAATTTCGTCTTTCGGGGGCGGCGTGGGATTTTTGGCTGGCGTGGTCGGGTTTGGTGGGAGTCAGTGGTGGGAGAAAACAGAATCCAATTCCGTGCTCCGAAACTCGTTTAACGGCCATTTTACCGCTAGAGAACGGGTTCCCAAACGGGTGGGCCAACTCGTCCGATTCAGGCAAAACCGGAGAAAGAAGTGGAAGGTAGGCGTGGATCTCAGTTTTTGGTCCAAGAATGCGAAGCAACGGCGAGGACCGTGTCCTCACATTTTGGACAAATGCTCGCCCGCGGCCAAGGCCAAGCCCAAGGCACGCGGCCACCCCGCGGCCAAGGCCAAGGCACAGGGCCACGCTCAAGCTCCCTATTCTTGCCCCGGGAGCGCGGCCCAAGTTTGTGTTGTGTGTGCGCGAGAGTGTGCGACGTGCCTTGGTCGCGAGCATGTGCTGCAATTCGAGCAAGGCACGGAGCCAGCCCGCGGCCAAGGCCAAGGTCGAGGCACGCAGCCACCCCGTGGCCAAGGCCTAGGCACGCGTCCACCCCGCGGCCAAGGCCATGGCACCCGGCCAGCCCGCGGCCAAGGCCTAGGCACGCAGCCATCCCGAGGCCAAGGCCTTGGCACACAGCCACCCGGTGGCCTTGGGCCAAGGCCAAGGCCGTATGCTGTCGGTCACGGATCTTGGCCAACTTTCGCGTTTCCGGGGCGGTGCGGGATTTTGGGGTGATGCATTAGATACGTGTGACAGTCGAGCGTCGGAAAAGGGGGGAGTCGATTTCGAGGTCCGAACCTCGTTTTACGGCCGATTTACCGAGGGTGCGGGGGTGCGAAAAGGGGACGAAACGTGCCCTCGAATTGGTCCGATTGTGGTAGAACTGGGCCGGGTGCCTCCTCACGGCGCAAGTACTGCTTTCCGCTCGAAGAAATGGCAAAAAGAATGCGGGAGGCCCTGCGCCCATTTTTCCGCTAGAAAAGGCCAAAATCCGCATTATTTTCGCCATTTCTTCGAGCGGAAAACAGTACTTGCGCCGTGAGGAGGCCCCCGGCCCAGTTCTACCACAATCGGACCAATTCGCGGGCACGTTTCGTCCCCTTTTCGCACCCCCGCATCCTCGGTAAATCGGCCGGAAAACGAGGTTCGGACCTCGAAATCGACTATCCTCTTTTCCAACGCTCGACTGTCGCACGTATCTAATGCATCACCCCAAAATCCCGCACCGTCCCAGAAACACAAAAGTTGGCCAAGATCCGTGAGCTACAGCACACGGCCTTGGCCGTGGCCGCGGGATGGCTGCGTGCCATGGCCTTGGCCGCGGGCTGGCTGCGTGCCTAGGCCTTGGCCGCGGGCTGGCTGCGTGCCTAGGCCTTGGCCGCGGGGTGGCTGCGTGCCTAGGCCTTGGCCGCGGGGTGGCTGCCACGGGGTGGCTGCGTGCCTCGGCCTTGGCCTTGGCCGTGGGCTGGCTACGCGCCTTTCTCGAAATGCAGCATATGCTCGCGACCAAGGCAGGTCGCACACTCTCACGCACACACAACACACACTCCGGCCGTGCTCCCGAGGCAAGGATAGGGTGCTCGAGCGTGGCCCTGTGCCTTGGCGTTGGCCGCGGGGTGGCTGCGTGGTTGGCCTTGGCCGCGGGTGAGCATTTGGCCAAAATGTGAGCACATGGTCCTCGCCGTTTAATCGTAATCTTGGACCAAGAACTGAGATCCACACCTACCTTCCACTTCTTTCTCCGATTTTGCCTGGGAGGCCCCCAGCCCAGTGCTACCACAACCAGGACCAATTCGCGGGCACGTTTTGGCCATTTACGCACCCCAAAGCGTTTGGCCAAATCAGGGTTAAGCGAGGTTGGGACCTCGGAATCGACTCCGTCATCTCCGACGTTCGACTTTAGCCATTTCGTATCTAATGCATCACCCCAAAATCCAGCCCCGCCCGGAAAGCGAAAGTTGGCCAAGATCCGTTAGCTACAGCACACGGCCTTGGCCGCGGGGTGGCTGCGTGCCTAGGCCTTGGCCGCGAGGTGGCTGGGTGCCATGGCCTTGGCCTTGGCCACGGGGTGGCTGCATGCCTTGGCCTTGGCCACGGGGTGGCTGCGTGCCTAGGCCTTCGCCGCGGGGTGGCTGGGTGCCATGCACTTGGCCTTGGTGCCTAGGCCTTGCCTTGGTGGCTGGGTGCCATGGCCTTGGCCTGGCTGCGTGCCTGCCTTGGCTTTGGCCGCGGGCTGGCTGCGTGCCTTGCTCGAAATGCAGCACATGCTCGCGACCAAGGCACGTCACACATCTCACGCACACACAACACAAACTTGGGCATGCTCCGGGGCAAGGATAGGGAGCTCGAGCGTGGCCCTGTGCCTTGGCCTTGGCCGTGGGGTGGCTGCGTGCCTTGCCTTGGCGGGCGAGCATTTGGCAAAAATGTGAGCACACGGTCCTCGCCGTTGCTTCGTATTCTTGGACCAAAAACTGAGATCCACACCTACCTTCCACTTCTTTCTCCGGTTTTGCCTGAATCGGACGAGTTGGCCCACCCGTTTGGGAGCCCGTTCTCTGGCGGTAAAATGGCCGCTAAACGAGTTTAGGAGCTCGGAATGGATTCCGTTTTCTCCCGCCACCGACTTCCACCAAACCCGACCACGCCAGCCAAAAATCCAACGCCGCCCCTGAAACACGAAATTTGGCCAAATCCGTGTGCTATAGCTCACGGATTTTGGCCTTTTCTGGCGGAAAATGGCTCAGGGCCTCCGCCATTGTTTTTGGCCATTTCTTCAATCGCAAAACAGTACTAGCACCGTGAGGAGGCCCGACCCAGTTCTACCACAACGGACCAATTCATGGGCCCGTTTCATCCCCTTTTCGCACCCCGATGAGTTGCCCGTAAATCGGCCGTAAATGAGGTTCGGACCTCGGAATTGACTCCCGTCTTCTCCGACGTTCGACTGTCGCACGTATCTAATGCATCACCCCAAAATCCTGCACCGCCCCGGAAACGCGAAAGTTGGCCAAGATCCGTGAGCTACAGCACACGGCCTTGGCCACGGGGTGGCTGCGTGCCTAGGCCTTGGCAGCGGCGTGGCTGGGTGCCATGGCCTTGGCCTTGGCCACGGGGTGGCTGCGTGCCTTGGCCTTGGCCACGGGGTGGCTGCGTGCCTTGGCCACGGGGTGGCTGCGTGCCTTGGCCTTGGCCGCGGGGTGGCTGGTGGCCATGGCCGCGGGGTGGCTGTGTGCCTAGGCCTTGGCCGCGGGGTGGCTGGGTGCCATGGCCTTGGCCTTGGCCACGGGTTGTCATCGAGCATTGGCCATGCAGGCCGCTGGCTGGCTAAGTGCCTTGCTCGAAATGCACACATGCACTCGCACTCTCCCGGGGCAAGGATAGGGAGCTCGAGCGCGGCCCTGTGCCTTGGCCTTGGCCACGGGGTAGCCTCGTGCCTTGGCCTTGGCCTTGGCCGCGGGCGAGCATTTGGCGAAAATGTGAGCGCACGGTCCTCGCCGTTGCTTCGTATTCTTGGCCAAAAAACTGGGATCCACACCTACCTTCCACTTCTGTCTCTGGTTTTGCCTGAATCCGACGAGTTGGCCCACCCGTTTGGGCACCCGTTCTCTGGCGGTAAAATGGCCGTAAAACGATTTTGGGAGCTCGGAATTGGATTCTGTTTTCTCCCGCCACCGACTCCCACCAAACCCGACCATGCCCGCCAAAAATCCCACGCTGCCCGTGAAACGCGAAATTTGGCCACAATCCGTGTGCTATAGCTCACGGATTTTGGCCTTTTCCGGCGGAAAAATGGGCGCAGGGCCTCCCGCATTATTTTCGCCATTTCTTCGAGAGGAAAACAGTACTAGCACCGTGAGGAGGCCCCTGGCCCAGTTCTACAACAACTGGACCAATTCGCGGGAACGTTTCGTCCCCTTTTCGCACCCCCGGACGTTCGGTAAATCGGCCGTAAAACGAGGTTCGGACCTGGGAATCGACTCCCGTCTTCTCCGACGTTCGACTGTCGCAAGTATCTAATGCATCACCCCAAAATCCCTCCCCGCCCCAGAAACGCGAAAGTTGGCCAAGATCCGTGAGCTACAGCACACGGCCGTGGGAGCGGGGTGGCAGCGTGCCTAGGCCTTGGCCGCGGGGTGGCTGCGTGGCTTGGCTTTGGCATCGGGCTGGCTGCGTGCCTTGCTCGGCATGCAGCACATGCTCGTGACCAAGGCACGCCACACTCTCACACACACACAACACACTTGGACCGTTCTCCCGGGGTGGCTGGGTGCCATGGCCTTGGCCTTGGCCGTGGGCTGGCTGGCCTTTCTCTGGCCGTGGGCTGGCTGCGTGCCTTGCCTTGGCCTTGGTGCCTTTCTCTGGGGTGGCACCAAGGCAGGTCGCACACAACACACACTTGCGCTCCCGGGGCAGGATAGGGAGCTCAGCGTTGTGCCTTGGCCTTGGCCGCGGGGTTGGCGCGTGGGTTGGCTGCTTGGCGAGAATTTTGCCAAAATGTGAGCGCACGGTCCTCGCCATTGCTTCGTATTCTTGGACCAAACTGAGATCTACACCTACCTTCCACTTCTTTCTCGGTTTTGCCTGAATCCGGCCACGAGTTGGCCCACCCGTTTGGGCACACGTTCTCTGGCGGTAAAATGGCCGTTAAACGAGTTTCGGAGCTCGGAATTGGATTCCATTTTCTCCCGCCACCGACTCCCACCAAACCCCACCACGCAAGCCAAAAATCCCATGCCGCTCCCGAAACACGAAATTTGACCGCAATCCGTGTGCTATAGCTCACGGATTTTGGCCTTTTCGGGCGGAAAAATGGGCGCAGGGCCTCCCGCATTATTTTTGCCATTTCTTCGAGCGCAAAAAAGTACTAGCACCGTGAGGAGGCCCCTGGCCCAGTTCTACCACAACCGGACCAATTCGCAGGCACGTTTCGTCCCCTTTTCGCACCCCCGCACGTTCAGTAAATCAGCCGTAAAACGAGGTTCGGACCTCGGAATCCACTCCCGTCTTCTCGACGTTCGACTGTCGCACGTATCTAATGCATCACCCCAAAATCCCGCAAGGCCCCGGAAATGCGAAAGTTGGCCAAGATCTGTGAGCTACAGCACACGGCCTTGGCCGCGGGGTGGCTGCGTGCCTAGGCCTTGGCAGCGGCGTGGCTGGGTGCCAGGCCTTGGCCACGGGGTGGCTGCATGCCTAGGACTTGGCCGCGGGGTGGCTGCATGCCTTGGCTTTGGCCGCGGGCTGGCTGCGTGCCTTGCTCGAAATGCAGCACATGCTCGCGACCAAGGCACGTCTCACACTCTCGCACACACACAACACACACTTGGACCGCCCTCTCGGGGCATGGATAGGGAGCTCGAGCGTGGCCCTGTGCCTTGGCCTTTGCAGCGGGGTGGCCGCGTGCCTTGGCCTTGGCCTTGGCCGCGGGTGAGCTTTTGGCAAAAATGTGAGGACACGGTCCTCGCCGTTGCTTCGCATTCTTGGACCAAAAACTGAGATCCACACCTACCTTCCACTTCTTTCTCCGGTTTTGCCTGAATCGGACGAGTTGGCCCACCCATTTGGGAACCCGTTCTCTGGCGGTAAAATGGCCGTAAAACGAGTTTCGGAGCTCGGAATTGGATTCCTTTTTCTCCCGTTACCGACTCCCACCAAACCCGACCACGCCAGCCAAAAATTCCACGCCGCCCCCGAAACACGAAATTTGGTCGCAATCCGTGTGCTATAGCTCACGGATTTTGGCCTTTTCGGGCGGAAAAATGGGCGCAGGGCCTCGCGCATTATTTTCACCATTTCTTCGAGAGGAAAACAGTACTAGCACTGTGAGGAGGCCCCCGGCCCAGTTCTACCACAACCGGACCAATTCGCAGGCATGTTTCGTTCCCTTTTCGCACCCCCGCACGTTCGGTAATTCGGCCGTAAAACAAGGTTCGGACCTCGGAATCGACTCCGTCTTCTCCGGCGTTCGACTGTCGCACGTATCTAATGCATCACCCCAAAATCCCGCCCCGCCCGGAAACGCTCTGAAAGTTGGCCAAGATCCGTGAGCTAAAGCACAAGGCCTTGGCCGCGGGGTGGCTGGGTGCCATGGCCTTGACCTTGGCACACGGGGGTGGCTGCGTGCCTTGGCCTTGGCCGCGGGCTGGCTGCGTGCCATGCTCAAAATGCAGCACATGCTCGCGACCAAGGCCACTCTGCGCACACACACACAAACTTGGGCGCTCCGCGGCAAAAATGGGAGCTCGGCGTGGCCCTGTGCCTTCGCCTCCCGGGGTGGCTGGGCTGCCATTTGGCCGGTCCTCGCACCCACGTTCGGTAATTCGGCCGTAAAACGAGGTTCGGACCTCAGAATCGACTCCCGTCTTCTCCGACGTTCGACTGTCGCACGTATCTAATGCATTACCCCAAAATCCCGCCCCGCCCCGGAAACGCGAAAGTTGGCCAAGATTCGTGAGCTACAGCACACGGCCTCGGCCGCGGGGTGGCTGCATGCCTAGGCCTTGGCCGCGGGGTGGCTGGGTGCCATGGCCTTGGCCTTGGCCACGGGGCGGCTGCGTGGCTAGGCCTTTACCGCGGGGTGGCTGGGTGCCTTGCTTGAAATGCAGCACATGCTCGCGACCAAGGCACGTCTCACACTCTCGCGCACACACAACACACACTCGGGCCGCACTCCCTGGGCAAGGATAGGGAGCTCGAGCGTGGCCCTGTGCATTGGCCGAGGGCGACCATTTTGCCAAAATGTGAGCACACGGTCCACGCCGTTGCTTCGTATTCTTGGACCAAAAACTGAGATCCACACCTACTTTCCACTTCTTTCTCCGGTTTTGCCTGAATCGGACGAGTTGACCCACCCGTTTGGGCATCCGTTCTCTGGCAGTAAAATGGCCGTAAAACGAGTTTCGGAGCTCGGAATGGATTCCGTTTTCTCCATACCGACTCCCAGCAAACCCGACCACACCAGCCAAAAATCCCATGCCACCCCGAAACGAAATTTGGCCGCAATACGTGTGCTATAGCACACGGATTTTGGCCTTTCGGCGGAAAAATGCGAAAGTTGGCCAAGATCCGCGAGCTACAGCACACGGCCTAGGCCGCGGGGTGGCTGCGTGTCTTGGCTTTGGCCGCGGGCTGCCTGCGTGCCTTGCTCGAAATGCAGCACATGCTCCCGACCGAGGCACGTCACACACTCTCGCACACACACAACACACACTTGGACCGCGCACCGCCCGCGAGGATAGGCAGCTCAAGCGTTCCCTTGTGCCTTGGCCTTAGCCGCGGGGTGGCCGCGTGCCTTGGCCTTGGCGAAGGGGTGGCTGGGTGCCATGGCCTTGGCGTTGGCCGTGGGGTGGCTGCGTACCTAAGCCTTTTCCGCGGGGTGGCTGGGTGCCATGGCCTTGGCCTTGGCCACGGGGTGGCTGCGTGCCGTGCTCGAAATGCAGCACATGCTCGCGACCAAGGCACGTCACACACTCTCGCGCACACACAACACACACTTGGGCCATGCTCCCGGGGCAAGGATAGGGAGCTCGAGCATGGCCCTGAGCCTTGGCCTTGGCCGCGGGGTGGCCGCGTGCCTTGGCCGCGGGCGAGCATTTGGCCAAAATGTGAGCACACGGTGCTCGCCGTTTCTTCGTATTCTTGGACCAAAAACTGAGATCCACACCTACCTTCCACTTCTTTCTCCGGTTTTGCCTGAATCGGACGAGTGGGCCCACCCATTTGGGCACCCGTTCGCTGCCGGTAAGATGGCCGTAAAACGAGTTTCGGAGGTCGGAATTGGATTCCGTTTTCTCCCGCCACCGACTCCCACCAAACCCGACGACGCCAGCCCTAAAATCCCACGACGCCCCCGGAACGCGAAATTTGGCCACAATCAGTGTGCTATATAGCTCACGGATTTGGGCCTTTTCTGGCATTCTTTTTGCCATTTCTTCGAGCGGAAAGCAGTACTTGCGCCATGAGGAGGCCCCCGGCCCAGTTCTACCACAATCTGACCAATTCGAGGGCACGTTTCGTCCCCTTTTCGCACCCCCGCACCCTCGGTAAATCTGCCGTAAAATGAGGTTCGGACCTCGAAATCGACTCCCATCTTTTCCTACGCTCGACTGTCGCACGTATCTAATGCATCACCCCAAAATCCCGCACCGCCCAGCAAACGCGAAAGTTGGCCAAAGTCCGTGAGCTACAGCACACGGCCTTGGCTTTGGCCGCGGGGTGGCTGCGTGCCATGGCCTTGGCCTTGGCCGCGGGGTGGCTGCATGCCATGCCCTTGGCCTTGGCCTCGGGGTGGCTGCGTGCCAAGGCCTTGGCCGCGGCCGGGGTGCGTGCCTTGGCACACCTTGGCCTAGTAGCACCGTGAGGAGGCCCCCAGCCCAGTTCTACCACAACCGGACCAATTCGCGGGCACGTTTCGTCCCCTTTTCGCACCCCTGAACGTTCGGTAAATCGGCCGTAAAACGAGGTTCGGACCTCGGAATCGACTCCCGTCTTCTCCTACGTTCGACTGTCGGACGTATCTAATGCATCATTCCAAAATCCCGCACCGCCCCAGAAACGCGAAAGTTGGCCATGATCCGTGAGCTACAGCACACGGCCTTGGCCGCGGGGTGGCTGCGTGCCTAGGCCTTGGCAGCGGCGTGGCTGGGTGCCATGGCCTTGGCCTTGTCCACGGGCTGGCTGCGTGCCTTGGCCTTGGCCACGGGGTGGCTGCGTGCCTCGGCCTTGGCCACGGGGTGGCTGGGTACCATGGCCTTGGCCTTGGCCGCGGGGTGGCTGCGGCCAAGGCCAAGGCACGCAGCCACCACGCGGACAAGGCCTCACGAATTTTGGCCTTTTCGGGCAGAAAAATGGGCGCACGCCTCCCTCATTATTTTCGCCATTTCTTCGAGAGGAAAACAGTACTAGCACCGTGAGGAGGCCCCCGGCCCAGTTCTACCACAACCGGACCAATTCGCGGGCACGTTTCGTCCCCTTTTCGCACCCCCGCACGTTCGTTAAATCAGACGTAAAACGAGGTTCGGACCTCGGAATTGACTCCCGTCTTCTCCGACGTTCGACTGTCGCACGTATCTAATGCATCACCCCAAAATCCCGCCCCACCCCGGAAACGCGAATGTTGGCCAAGATCCGTGAGCTACAGCACACGGCCTTGGCCGCGGGGTGGCTTCGTGCCTAGGCCTTGGCCGCGGGGTGGCTGCGTGCCATGGCCTTGGCCTTGGCCACGTGATGGCTGCGTGGCTTGGCCTTCGCCACGGGGTGGCTGCGTGCCGAGGCCTTGGCCGCGGGGTGGCTGGGTGCCATGGCCTTGGCCTTGGCCGCGGGGTGGCTTCGTGCCTAGGCCTTGTCCGCGGGGTGGCTGGGTGCCATGGCCTTGGCCTTGGCCACAAGGTGGCTGCGTGCCTTGGCCTTGGCTGCGGGGTGGCTGGGTGCCATGGCCGCGGGGTGGCTGGGTGCCACGGCCTTGGCCTTGGCCAAGGGGTGGCTTCGTGCCTTGGCCTTGGCCGCGGGCTGGCTGCGGGCCTTGCTCAAAATGCAGCACATGCTCGCGACAAAGGCACGTCGCACACTCTCGCGCGCACACAACACACATTTGGGCCGCGCTCCCGGGGCAAGGATAGGGAGCTCAAGCGTGGCTCTGTTCCTTGGCCTTGGCCGCGGGGTGGCCGCGTGCCTTGGCCGCGGGGTGGCCGCGGGGTGGCCGCGTACCTTGGCCGCGGGCGAGCATTTGGCCAAAATGTGAGCACACGGTCCTCGGCGTTGCTTCGTATACTTGGACAAAAAACTGAGATCCACACCTACCTTCCACTTCTTTCTCCGGTTTTGCCTGAATCGGACGAGTTGGCCCACCCGTACGGGAACCCGTTCTCTGGCGGTAAAATGGCCGTTAAACGAGTTTCGGTGCTCGGAATTGCATTCCGCTTTCTCCCGCCACCGACTCCCACCAAACCCGACCACGCCAGCTGAAAATCCCACGCCGCGCCCGAAACATGAAATTTGGCCGCAATCCGTGTGCTATAGCTCACGGATTTTGGCCTTTTCGGGCGGAAAAATGGGTGCACGGCCTCCCACATTATTTTCGCCATTTCTTCAAGCGCAAAACAGTACTAGCACCGTGAGGAGGCCCCCGGTCCAGTTCTACCACAACCGGACCAATTCGCGGGCACGTTTCGTCCCCTTTTCGCACCCCCGCACGTTCGGTAAATCCGCCGTAAAACGAGGTTCGGACCTCGGAATCGACTACCATCTTCTCCGACGTTCGACTGTCGCACGTATCTAATGCATCACCCCAAAATCCCGCACCGCCCCGAAACGCGAAAGTTGGCCAAGATCCGTGAGCTACAGCGCACGGCCTTGGCCGCGGGGTGGCTGCGTGCCTAGGCCTTGGCAGCGGCGTGGCTGGGTGCCATGGCCTTGGCCTTGGCCGTGGGGTGGCTGCGTGCCTAGGCCTTGGCCGCGGGGTGGCTGGGTGCCGTGGCCTTGGCCTTGGCCGTGGGGTGGCTGCGTGCCTAGGCCTTGGCCGCGGGGTGGCTGGGTGCCATGCCCTTGCCCTTGGCCGCGGGGTGGCCGGGTGCCATGGCCTTGCCCTAGGCCGCGGGCTGGCTGCGTGCCTAGGCCATGGCCGCGGGGTGGCCGCGTGCCTAGGCCATGGCCGCGGGGTGGCTGCGTGCCTAGGCCTTGGCCACGTGGTGGCTGCGTGCCTAGGCCTTGGCCGTGGGGTGGCTGGGTGCCATGGCCTTGGCTTTGGCCGCTGGGAGGCTGCGTGCCTTGGCTTTGGCCGCGGGCTGGCTGCGTGCCTTGCTCGAAATGCAGCACATGCTCGCGACCAAGGCACGTCGCACACTCTCACACACACACAACACACACTTGGACTGCGCTCCCGGGGCAAGGATAGGGAGCTCGAGCGTGGCCCTGTGCCTTCGCCTTGGCCGCAGGGTGGCCGCGTGCCTTGGCCTTGGCCTTGGCCGCGGGCGAGCATTTGGCCAAAATGTGAGGACACGGTCCTCGCCGTTGCTTCGCATTCTTGGACCAAATACTGAGATCCACACCTACCTTCCACTTCTTTCTCTGGTTTTGCCTGAATCGGACGAGTTGGCCCACCCGTTTTGGAACCCGTTCTCTGGCGGTAAAATGGCCGTAAAATGAGTTTCGGAGCTCGGAATTGGATACCGTTTTCTCCCGCCACCGACTCCCACCAAACCCGACCACGCCAGCAAAAAATCCCACGCCGCCCCCGAAACACGAAATTTGGCCGCAATCCGTGTGCTATAGCTCACGGATTTTGGCCTTTTCGGGGGAAAAATGGTTGCAGGGCCTCCCGCATTATTTTCGCCATTTCTTTGAGCGTAAAACAGTTCTAGGACCGTGAGGAGGCCCCCGGCCCAGTTCTACCACAACCGGACCAATTCGCGGGCACGTTTCGTCCCCTTTTCGCACTCCTGCACGCTCGGTAAATCGGCCGTAAAACGAGGTTCGGACCTCGGAATCGACTCCCGTCTTCTCTGACATTCGACTGTCGCACGTATCTAATGCATCACCCCAAAATCCCGCACTGCCCCGAAACGCGAAAGTTGGCCAAGATCCATGAGCTACAGCACACGGCCTTGGCCGTGGGGTGGCTGCTTGCCTAGGCCTTGGCAGCGGCGTGGCTGCGTGCCATGGCCTTGGCCTTGGCCACGGGGTGGCTGCGTGCCTTGGCCTTGGCTGCGGGGTGGCTTGGTGCCATGGACGCGGGGTGGCTGGGTGCCACGGCCTTGGCCTTGGCCAAGGGGTGGCTGCGTGCCTTGCTCGAAATGCAGCACATGCTCGCGACAAAGGCACGTCGCACACTCTCGCGCGCACACTACACACACTTGGGCCGCGCTCCCGGGGCAAGGATAGGGAGCTCAAGCGTGGTCCTGTGCCTTGGCCTTGGCCGCGGGGTGGCCGGCTGTCTTGGCCTTGGCCGCGGGGTGGCCGGCTGTCTTGGCCTTGGCCTTGGCCGCGGGCGAGCATTTGGCCAAAATGTGAGCGCACGGTCCTCGCGGTTGCTTCGTATTCTTGTACCAAAAACTGAGATCCACACCTACCTTCCACTTCTTTCTCCGGTTTTTCCTGAATCCGATAAGTTGGCCCACCCGTTTGGGCACCCGTTCTCTGGCGGTAAAATGGCCGTAAAACGAGTTTGGGAGCTCGGAATTGGATTCCGTTTCCTCCCGCCACCGACTCCCACCAAACTCAACCACGCCCGCCAAAAATCCCACGCCGCCCCAGAATTGCGAAATTTGGCCGCAATCCGTGTGCTATAGCTCACGGATTTTGGCCTTTTCGGGCGGAAAAATGGGCGCAGGGCCTCCCGCATTATTTTCTCCATTTCTTCGAGAGGAAAACAGTACTAGCACCGTGAGGAGGCCCCTGGCCCAGTTCTACCACAACCGGACCAATTCGCGGGCACGTTTCGTCCCCTTTTCGCACCCCCGCACGTTCGGTAAATCAGACGTAAAACGAGGTTCGGACCTCGGAATCGACTCCCGTCTTCTCCGACGTTCGACTGTTGTACATATCTAATGCATCACCCCAAAATCCCCCCCGTCCCCGGAAACGCGAAAGTTGGCCAAGATCCGTGAGCTACAGCACACGGCCTTGGCCGCGGGGTGGCTGGGTGCCATGGCCTTGGCCTTGGCCGCGGGGTGGCTGCGTGCGTAGGCTTGGCCTTGGCCATGGGGTGGCTGCGTGCCTTGGCCTTGGCCACGGGGTGGCTGCGTGCCTAGGCCTTGGCCGCGGGGTGGCTGGGTGCCATGGTCTTGGCCTTGGCCGCGGGCTGGCTGCGTGCCTAGGCCTTGGCCGCAGGGTGGCTGTGTGCGATGGCCTTGGCCTTGGCCGCGGGGTGGCTGCTTGCCTTGACCTTGGCCGCGGGCTGGCTGCGTGCCTTGCTCGAAATGCAGCACATGCTCGCGACCAAGGCACGTCGTACCAAACCCGACCACGCCAGCCAGAAATCCCATGCCGCCCCCGAAACACTAAATTTGGCCACAATCCGTGTGCTATAGCTCACGGAATTTGGCCTTTTCGGGCGGAAAAATGGGCGCACGGCCTCTCGTAGGAGCTTGTGGGGCTTTCCCGAACCTTAATTTTGTGTTTCTCTTATGTTTTCACACATTTTTTGTAGCACGAATTTTTTAACCCTATCTTTTTTCAATAATAAGACATTTTAATTTGGATTTGACCACTGAAAGCAGCAACTTAAATGTCCAATTGTGATGTGAAATCGTTAATTATTTGATTTATAATTAATTTGTATCTTAGATCCAAATATAAATTTTATTTGCGAGTTGTATATTGATATTTTAAGTTGTCTCAATGGTAGGCTTGAAAATTTATTTGCATTTTTGACCTACATGTTAGGGGTTCAAGCGAGAGCTAAAGCTTCGAATATTCTCTTCAAATATTATTACATTAATTTCAAAAACAACATATCTGAATATTTCACATTTAATTTAAAAATTATTTTCTGCTGCATATTAGGATATATATGCAATCGACAATCGAGGTATTAGAGCAATTTTGGACCCACCAGCACCACCAGTCCCGACCACCACCCCCAAAAAAAATGAGCTGACTCTCACCCCCAAAAAAAAAATACTATATTGAATTACGGTGTGATTTTTTCCATGATGGTAGAAAAAATGTGAAATACTATTAAATAGAAAGAGAAAATATTTTTCGCTGGGGCCTAAAAGAGGTGTTTTTGGCCTCACGTGGCATGGCCCAAACAAAGTCGGGGCTGGGGGCAAAACGGGTGCTCACGGCCAAGGCACGGGCCACGCTCAAGCTCCTTGCTCAAAATGCAGCACATGCCTCGAGCAAGGCACGTTGGCACTGCACCATACCTGGGCATTGGGCCGCGCACGGGGGCAAGGATAGGGAGCTTGGACCAGATCCACGAGCTACAGCACACGGTCTTTGGCCATTTTGGCCAAAAATGGGGCCCACGGCTTCGCGCTGATTCCCCCCTTTTGAGTCCTGTAAGATAACTTTGGTCGAAATACGTCACCGCAAAAAATCCCACGCCACCCATGAAACGGCCCAAACAAAGTCCATGGCCAGACCTTGGCCGCCACGGCTGCTATATGCATTGGCTGTTGATGGTGGCTGGGTGCCATGGCTTGGCCTTGGCCGCGGGGTGGCTGCGTGCCTTGCTTGAAATGCAGCACATGCTCGCGACCAAGGTACGTCATACACTCTCGCGCACACACAACACAAACTTGGGCCGCGCTCCCGGGGCAAGGATAGGGAGTTCGAGCGTGGCCACACTTGCCCTGGCCTTGGCCGCGGGGTGGCCCTTTGCCTTGGCCTTGGCCGCGGGCAAGCATTTGGCCAAAATGTGAGCACACGGTCCTCGCCGTTGCTTTGTATTCTTGGACCAAAAACTGAGGTCCACACCTACCTTCCACTTCTTTCTCAGGTTTTGCCTGAATCGGACAAGTTGGCCCACCCGTTTGGGAACCCGTTCTCTGGTGGTAAAATGGCCGCTAAACGAGTTTCGGAGCTCGGAATTGGATTCCGTTTTCTCCCGCCACCGACTCCCACCAAACCCGACCATGCCAGCAAAAAAAATCCCACGCCACCCATGAAACACGAAATTTGGCAAATCCGTGTGCTATACCTCACGGATTTTGGCCTTTTCAAAAATGGGGCAAAAATGGGCTCAGCGCCTCCCGCATTATTTTCGCCATTTCTTCACCCAAAAACAGTACTAGCACCCAGAAACGGAGGCCCCCGGCCCAGTTCTACCGCAATCGGACCAATGGCCTTGGCTGCGGGGTTGCGTCCCCTTTTCGCCTTGGCCTCGGGGTGGCTGCGTAAATCGGCCGTAAAACGAGGTTCGACTGGGTGCTCATGGCCTTCTCCGACGGACTGTCGCACGTATCTAATGCATCACCCCAAAATCCTGCGCCCGCCCGGAAACGCCTTGAAAGTTGGCCAAGATCCGTGACTGGCTGGGTGCACACCTTGGCCTTGGCAGCTGGGTGGCAGCGTGCCTGCCTAGGCCTTGGCCGCGGGGTGGCTGCGTGCCTCGGCCTTGGCCTTGGCCGCGGGCTGGCTCGTGCCTTGCTCGAAATGCAGCACATGCTCACGACCAAGGCAGGTCGCACACTCTCACACACACACAACACACACTTGGCTGCGCTCCCGAGGCAATGGATAGGGAGCTCGAGCGTGGCCCTGTGCCTTGTCGTTGGCCGGGGGTGGCTGCGTGCCTTGGCCTTGGCCGCGGGCGAGCATTTTGCCAAAATGTGAGCACACGGTCCTCCCCGTTGCTTCGTATTCTTGGACCAAAAACTGAGATCCACACCTACCTTCCACTTCTTTCTCCGGTTTTGCCTGAATCTGACGAGTTGGCCCACCCGTTTGGGCACCCATTCTCTGGCAGTAAAATGGCCGTAAAACAAGTTTCGGAGCTCGGAATTTGATTCCATTTTCTCCCGCCACCGACTCCCACCAAACCAGACCACGCCAGCCAAAAATCCCACGCCGCCCCCGAAACACGCAATTTGGGCACAATCCGTGTGCTATAGCTCACGGATTTCGGCTTTTTCCAAGGGAAAAATGGGCCCAGGGCCTCCCGCATTATTTTCGTCATTTCTTCGAGCGGAAAACAGTACTTGCTCCGTGAGGAGGCCCCGGCCCAGTTCTACCACAATCGGACCAATTCG
The DNA here is from genome assembly GCA_030449905.1 of Luvunga scandens. Classification (NCBI taxonomy): domain Eukaryota; kingdom Viridiplantae; phylum Streptophyta; class Magnoliopsida; order Sapindales; family Rutaceae; genus Luvunga; species Luvunga scandens. The sequence continues at coordinate 139,667 of JASUUG010000289.1, read as the reverse complement.
CTGGCACTTTTCGTCCCCTTTTCGCACCCCCGCACCCTCGCTAAATCGGCCGTAAAACGAGATTCGGACCTCGAAATCGACTCCCCTCTTTTCCGACGTTCGACTGTCGCACGTATCTAATGCATCACCCCAAAATCCTGCACCACCCCGGAAACGCGAAAGTTGGCAAAGATCCGTGAGCGACAGCACACGGCCTTGGCCTTGGACGCGGGGAGGCTGCGTGCCTAGGCCTTGGCCGCGGGGTGGCTGCGTGCCTAGGCCTTGGCCGCTGGCTGGCTGGGTGCCTCGGCCTTGGCCTTGGCCGCCGGCTGGCTCCGTGCCTTGCTCGAAATGCAGCACATGCTCGCGACCAAGGCAGGTCGCACACTCTCACGCACACACAACACACACTCCGGCTGCGCTCCCGAGGCAATGATAGGGAGCTCGAGCGTGGCCCTGTGCCTTGTCGTTGGCCGCGGGGTGGCTGCGTGGCTTGGCCTTGGCCGCGGGCGAGCATTTGGCCAAAATGTGAGCACACGGTCCTCGCCGTTTCTTCGTATTCTTGGACCAAAAACTGAGATCCACACCTACCTTCCACCTCTTTCTCCGGTGTTGCCTGAATCGGACGAGTTGGCGAATCAGTTTTGGCACCCGTTCGGTGCCGGTAAGATGGCCGTAAAACGAGTTTCGGAGCTCGGAATTGGATTCCGTTTTCTCCCGCCACCGACTCCCACCAAACCTGACCACGCCAGCCCAAAATTCCATGCCGCCCTCGAAACACGAAATTTGGGCACAATCCGTGTGCTATAGCTCACGGATTTCGGCCTTTTCCGAGGGAAAAATGGGTGTAGGGCCTCCCGCATTATTTTTGCCATTTCTTCGAGCAGAAAACAGTACTTGCCCCTGAGGAGGCCCCGGCCCAGTTCTACCACAATCGGACCAATTAGCGGGCACGTTTCGTCCCCTTTTCGCACCCCCGCACCCTCGGTAAATCGGCCGTAAAACGAGATTCGAACCTCGAAATCGACTCCCCTCTTTTCTGACGTTTGACTGTCACACGTATCTAATGCATCACCCCAAAATCCCGCACCGCCCCAGAAACGCGAAAGTTGGCCAAGATCCGTGAGTGACAGCACACGGCCTTGGCCTTGGATGCGGGGAGGCTTCGTGCCTAGGCCTTGGCCGCGGGGTGGCTGCGTGCCTAGGCCTTGGCCGCTGGCTGGCTGGGTGCCATGGCCTTGGCCGCGGGGTGGACGCGTGCCTAGGCCTTGGCCACGGGGTGGCTGCGTGCCTCGGCCTTGCCTTGGCCGCGGGCTGGCTACGTGCCTTTCTCGAAATGCAGCATATGCTCGCGACCAAGGCAGGTCGCACACTCTCACGCACACACAACACACACTCCGGCCGCGCTCCCGAGGCAAGGTTAGGGAGCTTGAGCGTGGCCCTGTGCCTTGGGGTTGGCCGCGGGGTGGCTGCGTGGCTTGGCCTTGGCCGCGGGCGAGCATTTGGCCAAAATGTGAGCACACGGTCCTCGCCGTTTCTTCTTATTCTTGGACAAAAAACTGAGATCAACACCTACCTTCCACTTCTTTCTCCGGTTTTGCCTGAATCGGATGAGTTGGCCCACCCGTTTGGGCACCCGTTCGATGCCGGTAAGATGGCCGTAAAACGAGTTTCGGAGCTTGGAATTGGATTCCATTTTCTCCCGTTTTGGGCTGGCGTCGTCGGGTTTGGTGGGAGTTGGTGGCGGGAGAAACGTGCGGTGGTGCGAAAAGGGGACGAAACGTGCCCGCGAATTGGTCCGTTTGTGGTAGAACTGGGACGGGGGCCTCCTCACGGTGGTAGTACTGTTTTGCGCATGAAGAAATGGCAAAAATAATGCGGGAGGCCCTGCGCCCATTTTTCCGTGCGAAAAGGCCAAAATCCGTGAGCTATAGCACACGGATTGCGGCCAAATTTCATGTTTCGGGGGCGGCGTGGGATTTTTGGCTGGCGTGGTCGGGTTTGGTGGGAGTCGGTGGCGGGAGAAAACGGAATCCAATTCCGAGCTCCGAAACTCGTTTTACGACCATTTTACCGCCAGAGAACGGGTTCCCAAACGGGTGGGCCAACTCGTCCGATTCAGGCAAAACCGGAGAAAGAAGTGGAAGGTAGGTGTGGATCTCAGTTTTTGGTCGAAGAATACGAAGCAACGGCGAGGACCGTTTGCTCACATTTTGGCCAAATGCTCGCCCGCGGCCAAGGCACGCGGCCACCCCGCGGCCAAGGCACGCGGCCACCCCGCGGCCAAGGCCAAGGCACAGGGCCACGCTCGAGCTCCCTATCCTTGCCCCGGAAGCGCGGCCCAAGTTTGTGTTGAGTGTCCGCGAGAGTGTACGACATGCCTTGGTCGCGAGCATGTGCTGCATTTCGAGCAAGGCACGCAGCCAGCCCGCGGCCAAGGCCAAGGCACGCAGCCACCCCGTGACCAAGGCCAAGGCCATGGCACCCAGCCACGCCGGTGGCAAGGCCTAGGCATGCAGCCACCCGCGGCCAAGGCCGTCTGCTGTAGCTCACGGATCATGGCCAAATTTCGCGTTTCCGGGGCGCTGCTGGATTTTTGGGTGATGCATTAGATACGTGCGACAGTCGAACGTCTGAGAAGACGGGAGTCGATTCCGAGGTCCGAACCTCATTTTACGGCCGATTTCCCGAACGTGCGGGCGTACGAAAAGGGGACGAAATGTGCCCGCGAATTGGTCCGGTTGTGGTAGAACTAGGCCGGGGGACTCCTCACGGTGCTAGTACTATTTTCCGATCGAAGAAATGGCGAAAATAATTTGGGAGGCTCTGCGCCCATTTTTCTGCCTGAAAAGGCCAAAATCCGTGAGCTATAGTAGACGGATTGCGGCCAAATTTTGCGTTTCGGTGGTGGCATGGGACTTTTGGCGGGCGTGGTCGGGTTTGGTGGGAGTCGGTGCCGGGAGAAACGTGCGGGGGTGCGAAAAGGGGACGAAACGTGCCCGCGAATTCGTCCGATTGTGGTAGAACTGGGCCGGGGGCCTCCTCACGGCGCAAGTACTGCTTTCCGCTCGAAGAAATGCCAAAAATAATGCGGGAGGCCCTGCGCCCATTTTTCCGCCAGAAAAGGCCAAAATCCGTGAGCTATAGCACACGGATTGTGGCCAAATTTCGCGTTTCGGGGGAGGCGTGGGATTTTGGGCTGGCGTCATCGGGTTTGGTGGGAGTCGGTGGCGGGAGAAAATGGAATCCAATTCCGAGCTCCGAAACTCGTTTTACGGCCATCTTACCGGCAGCGAACGGGTGCCCAAACGGGTGGGCCCACTCGTCCGATTCAGGCAAAACCGGAGAAAGAAGCGGAAGGTAGGTGTGGATCTCAGTTTTTGATCCAAGAATACAAAGAAATGGCGAGGACCGTGTGCTCACATTTTGGCCAAATGCTCGCCCGCGGACAAGGCCAAGCCACGCAGCCACCCCGCGGCCAACGCCAAGGCACAGGGCCACGCTCGAGCTCCCTATCCTTGACTCGGGAGCGCGGCCGGAGTGTGTGTTGTGTGTGCGTGAGAGTGTGCAACCTGCCTTGGTCGCGAGCATATGCTGCATTTCGAGAAAGGCACGTAGCCAGCCCGCGGCCAAGGCCAAGGCCGAGGCACGCAGCCACTCCGTGGCCAAGGCTTAGGCACGAGTCCACACACTTGGGCCTTGGCCACGGGGTGGCTGTGTGCCTTGGCCTTGGCCGCGGGGTGGCTGGGTGCCATGGCCTTGGCCTTGGCCGCGGGGTGGCTGGGTTCCATGGCCTTGGCCTTGGCCGCGGGGTGGCTGCGTGCCTAGTCCTTGGCCTTGGGGTGGCTGGGTGCCAAGTCCTTGGCTTTGGCCGCGGGGTGGCTGGATGCCATGGCCTTGGCCTTAGCCGCGGGGTGGCTGGGTGCCATGGCCTTGGCCTTGTCTGCAGGGTGGCTGGGTGCCATGGCCTCGGCCTTGGCCGCGGGGTGGCTGCGTGCCTTGGCTTTGGCGGCGGGCTGGCTGCGTGCCTTGGCTTTGGCGGCAGGCTGGCTGCGTGCCTTGCTCGAAATGCAGCACATGCTCGCGACCAAGGCACGTCGCACACCCTCGCGCACACACAACACAAACTTGGGCCGCGCTCCCGCGGCAAGGATAGGGAGCTCGAGCGTGGCCCTATGCCTTGGCCTTGGCCGCGGGGTGGCTGCGTGGCTTGGCCTTGGCCTTGGCCGCGGGCGAACATTTGGCCAAAATGTGAGGACACAGTCCTCGCCGTTGCATCATATTCCTCGACCAAAAACTGAGATCCACACCTACCTTCCACTTCTTTCTCCAGTTTTGCCTGAATCGGACGAGTTGGCCCACCCGTTCGGGAACCCGTTCTCTGGCGGTAAAATGGCCGTTAAACGAGTTTCGGAGCTCGGAATTGCATTCCATTTTCTCCCGCCACCGACTCCCACCAAACCCGACAACGCCAGCCCAAAATCCCACACCGCCCCCGAAACACGAAATTTGGCCGCAATCCGTGTGCTATAGCTCACGGATTTTGGCCTTTTTCGGGCGGAAAAATGGGCGCTGGGCCTCCCGCATTATTTTCGCCATTTCTTCGAGCGCAAAACAGTACTAGCACCGTGAGGAGGCCCCCCGGCCCAGTTCTACCACAACCGGACCAATTCGCGGGCACGTTTCGTCCCCTTTTCACACCCCCGCACGTTCGGTAAATCAGCCGTAAAATGAGGTTCGGACCTTGGAATCGACTCCCGTCTTCTCCGACGTTCGACTGTCGCACGTATCTAATGCATCACCCCAAAATCCCGCACCGCCCCGGAAATGCGAAAGTTGGTCAAGATCCGAGAGCTACAGCACACGGCCTTGGCCGCGGGGTGGCTGCGTGCCTAGGCCTTGGCAGCGGCGTGGCTGGGTGACATGGCCTTGGCCTTGGCCACGGGGTGGCTGCGTGCCTTGGCCTTGGCCACGGAATGGCTGCGTGCCTTGGCCTTGGCCACGGGGTGGCTGCGCGCCTTGGCCTTGGCCACAGGGTGGCTGCGTCCCTTGGCCTTGGCCGCGGGGTGGCTGGGTGCCATGGCCTTGGCCTTGGCCGCGGGGAGGCTGCGTGCCTAGGCCTTGGCGCGGGGTGGCTGGGTGTCATGGCCTTGGCCTTGGCCGCGGGTTGGCTGCCTGCCTTGGCCTTGGCCGCGGGCTGGCTGCGTGCCTTGCTCGAAATGCAGCACATTCCCGCGACCAAGGCACGTCACACACTCTCGCACACACACAACACACACCTGGGCCGCGCTCCCGGGGCAAGGATAGGGAGCTCGACCGTGGGCCTGTTCCTTGGCCTTGGCCGCGGGGTGGCCGCGTGCCTTGGCCGCGGGCGAGCATTTGGCCAAAATGTGAGCACACGGTCCTCGCCGTTCCTTTGTAATGTTGGACCAAAAACTGAGATCCACACCTACCTTCCAGTTCTTTCTCCGGTTTTGCCTGAATCCGATGAGTTGTCCCACCCGTTTGGGGACCCGTTCTCTGGAGGTAAAATGGCCGTAAAACGAGTACCGGAGCTCGGAATTGGATTCCGTTTTCTCCCGGCACCGACTCTCTCCAAAACCGACCACACCCGGCAAAAATCCCAGGCCGCCCCCGAAACGCGAAATCTGGCCTCAATCCGTGTGCTATAGCTCCGGCCTCCCGCATTATTTTCGCCATTTCTTCGAGAGGAAAACAGTACTAGCACCGTGAGGAGGCCCCCGGCACAGTTCTACCACAACCGGACCAATTCACCGGCACGTTTCGTTCCCTTTTCGCACCCCCGTACGTTCGGTAAATCAGCCATAAACCGAGGTTCGGACGTCGGAATCGACTCCCGTCTTCTCCGACGTTCGACTGTCGCACATATCTAATGTATCACCCCAAAATCCCGCACCACCCCGGAAACGCGAAAGTTGGCCAAGATCCGTGAGCTACAGCACACGGCCTTGGCCGCTGGGTGGCTGCGTGCCTAGGCCTTGGCAGCGGCGTGGCTGGGTGACATGGCCTTGGCCTTGGCCACGGGGTGGCTGCGTGCCTTGGCCTTGGCCACGGGGTGGCTGCATCCCAAGGCCTTGGCCGCGGGGTGGCTGGGTGCCATGGCCTTGGCCTTGGCCGCGGGGTGGCTGCGTGCCTAGGCCTTGTCCGCGGGGTGGCTGGGTGCCATGGCCTTGGCCTTGGCCGCGGGGTGGCTGCGTGCCTAGGCCTTGGCCGCGGGGTGGCTGGGTGCCATGGCCTTGCCCTTGGCCACGGGGTGGCTGCGTGCCTTGGCCTTGGCCGCGGGCTGGCTGCGTGCCTTGCTCGAAATGCAGCACATGCTCGCGACCAAGGCACGTCGCACACTCTCGCGCACACACAACATACACTTGGGCCGTGCTCCCGGGGCAAGGATAGGGAGCTCGAGCGTGGCCCTGTGCCTTGGCCTTGGCCTCATGGTGGCCGCGTACCTTGGCCGCGGGGTGGCCGCGTGCCTTGGCCGCGGGGTGGCCGCGTGCCTTGGCCGCGGGGTGGCCGCGTGCCTTGGCCGCGGGGTGGCCGCGTGCCATGGCCGCGGGGTGGCCGCGTGCCTTGGCCGCGGGCGAGAATTTTGCCAAAATGTGAGCACACGGTCCTCGCCGTTGCTTCGTATTCTTGGACCAAAAACTGAGATCCACACCTACCTTCCACTTCTTTCTCCGGTTTTGCCTGAATCCGACGAGTTGGCCCACTCGTTTGGGCACCCGTTCTCTGGCAGTAAACGACGAGTTGGCCCACCCGTTCGCGGTTTTGCCTGAATCCGACGAGTTGGCCCACCCGTTTGCATTCCGTTTTCTCCGGCCACCGACTCCCACCAAACCCGACCACACCAGCCAAAAATCCCACGCCGCCCCCGAAACGCGAAATTTGGCTGCAATCCGTGTGCTATAGCTCACGGATTTTGGCCTTTTCGGGCGGAAAAATGTGAAAGTTGGCCAAGATCCATGAGCTACAGCACACGGCCTTGGCCGCGGGGTGGCTGCGTGCCTAGGCCATGGCCGCGGGGTGGCTGCGTGCCAAGGCCATGGCCGCGGGGTGGCTGCGTGCCAAGGCCATGGCCGCGGGGTGGCTGCGTGCCTATGCCTTGGCCGCAGTGTGGCTGCGTGCCTAGGCCTTGGCCGCGGGGTGGCTGGGTGCCATGGCCTTGGCCTTGTCCGCGGGGTGGCTGCGTGCCTTGGCCTTAGCAGCGGGTGGCTGCGTGCCTTGCTCGAAATGCAGCACATGCTCGCGACCAACGCACGTCGCACACTCTCGCACACACACAACACACACTTGGACCGCGCTCCCGGGGCAAGGATAGGGAGCTCGAGCGTGGCACTGTGCCTTGGCGTTGGCCGCGGGGTGGCCGCGTGCCTTGGCCTTGGCCTTGGCCGCGGGCGAACATTTGGCCAAAATGTGAGGACACAGTCCTCGCCGTTGCATCATATTCCTCGACCAAAAACTGAGATCCACACCTACCTTCCACTTCTTTCTCCAGTTTTGCCTGAATCCGACGAGTTGGCCCACCCGTTTGGGCACCCATTCTCTGGCGGTAAAATGGCCGTAAAACGAGTTTTGGAGGACGGAATTGGATTCCGTTTCCTCCCGCCACTGACTCCCACCAAACCCGGCCACGCCCGCCAAAAATCCCACGCCGCCCCCGAAATGCGAAATTTGGTGGCAATCCATGTGCTATAGCTCACGGCTTTTGGCCTTTTCGGGCGAAAAAATGGGCGCAGGGCCTCCCGCATTATTTTTGCCATTTCTTCGAGTGCAAAACAGTACTAGCACTGTGAGGAGGCTCCCGGCCCAGTTCTACCACAACCGGACCAATTCGCGGGCACGTTTCGTCCCCTTTTCGCACCACCGCACGTTCGGTAAATCGGCCGTAAAACGAGGTTCGGACCTCGGAATCGACTACCGTCTTTTCCGACGTTCGACTGTCGCACGTATCTAATGCATCACCCAAAATCCCGCACCGGCCCGGAAACGCGAAAGTTGGCCAAGATCCGTGAGCTACAGCACACGGCCTTGGCAGCGGCGTGGCTGGGTGCCATGGACTTGGCCTTGGCCACGGGGTGGCTGCGTGCCTTGGCATTGGCCACGGGGTGGCTGCGTGCCTTCGCCTCGGCCGCGGGGTGGCTGCGTGCCTTGGCCTTGCCCACGGGGTGGCTGGGTGCCTTGGCCTTGGCCACGGGGTGGCTGCGTGCCTTGGCATTGGCCACGGGGTGGCTGCGTGCCTTGGCCTCGGCCGCGGGGTGGCTGCGTGCCTAGGCCTTGGCCGCGGGGTGGCTGCGTGCCTTGCTCGAAATGCAGCACATGCTCACGACCAAGGCACGTCGCACACTCTCGCGCACACACAACACACACTTGGGCCGCGCTCCCAGGGCAAGGATAGGGAGCTCGAGCGTGGCCCTGTGCCTTGACCTTGGCCGCGGGGTGGCCGCGTGCCTTGGCCGCGGGCGAGCATTTGGCCAAAATGTGAGCACACGGTCCTCGCCGTTGCTTCGTATTCTTGGACCAAAAACTGAGATCCACACCTACCTTCCACTTCTTTCTCCGGTTTTGCCTGAATCCGACGAGTTGGCCCACCCGTTTGGGAACCCGTTCTCTGGCGGTAAAATGGCTGTTAAACGAGTTTCGGAGCTCGGAATTGGATTCCGTTTTCTCCCGCCACCGACTCCCACCAAACCCGACCACGCCAGGCAAAAATCCCACGCCGCCCCCGAAACACGAAATTTGGCGGCAAACCGTGTGCTATAGCTCACGGATTTTGGCCTTTTCGGCCTGAAAAATGGGCGCAGGGCCTCCCGAATTATTTTCGCCATTTCTTCGAGCGTAAAACAGTACTAGCACCGTGAGGAGGCCCCTGGCCCAATTCTACCACAACCGGATCAATTCGCGGGCACGTTTCGTCCCCTTTTCGCACCACCGCACGTTCGGTAAATCGGCCGTAAAACGAGGTTCGGACCTCGGAATCGACTACCGTCTTTTCCGACGTTCGACTGTCGCATGTATCTAATGCATCACCCAAAATCCCGCACCGGCCCGGAAACGCGAAAGTTGGCCAAGATCCGTGAGCTACAGCACACGGCCTTGGCCGCGGAGTGGCTGCGTGCCTAGGCGTTGGGAGCGGCGTGGCTGGCTGCCATGGCCTTGGGCTTGGCCACGGGGTGGCTGCGTGCCTTGGCCTTGGCCGAGGGGTGGCTGGGTGCCATGGCCTTGGCCTCGGCCGCGGGGTGGCTGCGTGCCTAGGCCTTCGCCGCGGGGTGGCTGGGTGCCATAGCCTTGGCCGCGGGCTGGCCGCGTGCCATGCTCGAAATGCAGCACATGCTCGCGACAAAGGCACGTCGCACACTCTCGCGCACACACAATACACACTTGGGCCGCGCGCCCGGGGCAAGGATAGGGAGCTCGAGCGTGGCCCTGCGCCTTGGACTTGGCCGCGGGGTGGCCGCGTGCCTTGGACTTGGCCTTGGCCGTGGGCGAGCCATTTGCCAAAATGTGAGCACACGGTCCTCGCCGTTGCTTCGTATTCTTGGACCAAAAACTGAGATCCACACCTACCTTCCACTTCTTTCTCTGGTTTTGCGTGAATCGGACGAGTTGGCCCACCCGTTTGGTCACGTTTGGGCACGTTTCGTCCCCTTTTAGTACCCCCGCACATTCGGTAAATCGGCCGTAAAACGAGGTTCGGACCTCGGAATCGACTCCCGTCTTCTCCGACGTTCGACTGTCGCACGTATCTAATGCATCACCCCAAAATCCCGCACCGCCCCGGAAACGCGAAAGTTGGCCAAGATCCGTGAGCTACAGCACACGGCCTTGGCCGCGGGGTGGCTGCGTGGCTAGGCCTTGGCCGCTGGGTGGCCGCGTGCCTTGGCCTTGGCCTTGGCCGTGGGCGAGCATTTTTCCAAAATGTGGGCACACGGTCCTCGCCGTTGCTTCGTATTTTTGGACCAAAAACTGAGATCCACACCTACCTTCCACTTCTTTCTCCGGTTTTGCCTGAATCCGACGAGTTGGCCCACCCGTTTGGGCAACCGTTCTCTGGCGGTAAAATGGCCGTAAAACGAGTTTCGGAACTCGGAATTGGATTCTGTTTTCTACCGCCACCGTCTCCCACCAAACCCGACGACGCCAGCCCAAAATCCCACGCCTCCCCCGAAACGCGAAATTTGGCCACAATCCGTGTGCTATAGCTCACGGATTTTGGCCTTTTCTGGCGGAAAAATGGGGGCAGTGCCTCCCGCATTATTTTTGCCATTTCTTCGAGCGGAAAGCAGTACTTACGCCATGAGGAGGCCCCCGGCCCAGTTCTACAGCAATCGGACCAATTCGAGGGCACGTTTCGTCGCCTTTTCGCAACCCCGAACCCTCGGGAAATCGGCCGTAAAAAGAGGTTCGGACCTCGAAATCGACTCCCCTCTTTTCCGACGTTCGACTGTCGCACGTATCTAATACATCACCCCAAAATCCCGCACCACCCCAGAAACGCGAAAGTTGGCCAAGATCAGTGAGCGACAGCACACGGCCTTGGCCTTGGCCGCGGGTTGGCTACGTCCCTGGGCCTTGGCCGCGGGGTGGCTGGGTGCCATGGCCTTGGCCTTGGCCACCGGGTGGCTGTGTGCCAAGGCCTTGGCCACGGGGTGGCTGCGTGCCTAGGCCTTGGCCGCGGGCTGGCTGGGTGCCATGGCCTTGGCCGCGGGGTGGACGCGTGCCTAGGCCATGGCCACGGGGTGGCTACGTGCCTCGGCCTTGGCCGCGGGGTGGCTGCGTGCCATAGCCTTGGCCTTGGCCTCGGGGTGGCTGCGTGCCAAGGCCTTGGCCGCGGGGTGGCTGCGTGCCTAGGCCTTGGCCGCTGGCTGGCTGGGTGCCATGGCCTTGGCCGCAGGGTGGACGCGTGCCTAGGCCATGGCCACGGGGTGGCTACGTGCCTCGGCCTTGGCCGCGGGGTGGCTTTGTGCCATAGCCTTGGCCTTGGCCGCGGGGTGGCTGCGTGCCATAGCCTTGGCCTTGGCGTCGGGGTGGCTACGTGCCAAGGCCTTGGCCGCGGGCTGGCTGCGTGCCTAGGCCTTGGCCGCTGGCTGGCTGGGTGCCATGGCCTTGGCCGCAGGGTGGACGCGTGCCATGGCCTTGGCCGCAGGGTGGACGCGTGCCTAGGCCTTGGCCACGGGGTGGCTGCGTGCCTCGGCCTTGGCCTTGGCCGCGGGCTGGCTACGTGCCTTTCTCAAAATGCAGCATATGCTCGCAACCAAGGCAGGTCGCACACTCTCACGCACACACAACACACACTCCGGCCGCACTCCCGAGGCAAGGATAGGGAGCTCGAGCGTGGCCCTGGGCCTTGGCGTTGACCGCGGGGTGGCTGTATGGCTTGGCCTTGGCCGCCGGCGAGCATTTGACCAAAAACTGAGATCCACACCTACCTTTCACTTCTTTCTCCGGTTTTGCCTGAATCGGACGAGTGGGCCCACCCGTTTGGGCACCCATTCGCTGCCGGTAAGATGGCCGTAAAACGAGTTTCGGAGCTCGGAATTGGATTCCGTTTTCTCCCGCCACTGACTCCCACCAAACCCGACGACGCCAGCCCAAAATCCCACGCCGCACCCGAAACGCGAAATTTGCCCGCAATCCGTGTGCTATAGCTCACGGATTTTGGCCTTTTCCCGGGGAAAAATAGGCGCAGGGCCTCCCGCATTATTTTCTCCATTTCTTCATGCGGAAAACAGTACTTGCACCGTGAGGAGGCCCCCGGCCCAGTTCGGCCACAATCGGACCAATTTGCGGGCACGTTTCGTCCCCTTTTCGCAACCCCGCACCCTCGGTAAATCGGCCGTAAAACGAGGTTCGGACCTCGAAATCGACTCCCCTCTTTTCCTACGCTCGACTGTCGTACGTATCTAATGCATCACCCCAAAATCCCGCACCGCCCCGGAAACGCGAAAGTTGGCCAAGATCCGTGAGCTACAGCACACGGCCTTGGCGTTGGTCGCGGGGTGGATGCGTGCCATGGCCTTGGCCTTGCCCGCGGGCTGGCTGGGTGCCACGGCCTTGGCCGCGGGCTGGCTGGGTGCCATGGCCTTGGCCGCGGGGTGGACGCATGCCTTGGCCTTGGCCGCGGGCGAGCATTTGGCCAAAATGTGAGCACACGGTCCTCGCCGTTTCTTCGTATTCTTGGACCAAAAACTGAGATCCACACCTACCTTCCACTTCTTTCTCCGGTTTTGCCTGAATTGGACGAGTTGGCCCACCCGTTTGGGCACCCGTTCGTTGCCGGTAAGATGGCTGTAAAACGAGTTTCGGAGCTCGGAATTGGATTCCGTTTTCTCCCGCCACCGACTCCCACCAAACCCGACGACACCAGCCCAAAATCCCACGCCGCCCCCGAAATGCGAAATTTGGTGGCAATCCATGTGCTATAGCTCACGGATTTTGGCCTTTTCTGGCGGAAAAATGGGCGAAGGGCCTCCCGCATTATTTTTGCCATTTCTTCGAGCGGAAAGCAGTACTTGCGCCGTGAGGAGGCCCCCGGCCCAGTTCTACCATAATCGGACCAATTCGAGGGCACGTTTCGTCCCCTTTTCGCACCCCCGCAGCCTTGGTAAATCGGCCGTAAAATGAGGTTCGGACCTCGAAATCGACTCCCCTCTTTTCCGACGTTTGACAGTCGCACGTATCTAATGCATCACCCCAAAATCCCGCACCGCCCCGGAAACGCGAAAGTTGGCCAAGATCCGTGAGCGACAGCACACGGCCTTGGCCTTGGCCACGGGGTGGCTGCGGGCCATGGCCTTGGCCACGGGGTGGCTGCGGGCCATGGCCTTGGCCACGGGGTGGCTGCGGGCCATGGCCTTGGCCACGGGGTGGCTGCGGGCCATGGCCTTGGCCGCGGGGTGGACGCGTGCCTTGGCCTTGGCCACGGGGTGGCTGCGTGCCTCGGCCTTGGCCTTGGCCGCGGGCTGGCTCCGTGCCTTGCTCGAAATGCAGCACATGCTCGCGACCAAGGCAGGTCGTACACTCTCACGCACACACAACACACACTCGGGCCGCACTCCGGAGGCAAGGATAGGGAGCTCGAGCGTGGCCCTGTGCCTTGGCGTTGGCCGCGGGGTGGCTGCGTGGCTTGGCCTTGGCCGCGGGCGAGCATTTGGGCAAAATGTGAGCACACGGTCCTCGCCGTTTCTTCGTATTCTTGGACCAAAAAATGAGATCCACACCTACCTTCCACTTCTTTCTCTGGTTTTGCCTGAATCGGACGAGTTGGCCCGCCCGTTTGGGCACCCGTTCTCTGGCGGTAAGATGGCCGTAAAACGAGTTTCGGAGCTCGGAATTGGATTCCGTTTTCTCCCGCCACCGACTCCCAGCAAACCCGACCACCCCAGCCCAAAATCCCACGCCGCCTCCGAAACGCGAAATTTGCCCACAATCCATGTGCTATAGCTCACGGATTTTGGCCTTTTCGCACGTCGCACACTCTCGCGCACACACAACACAAACTTGGGCCGCGCTTCCGGGGCAAGGATAGGGAGCTCGCGCGCGGCCCTGTGCCTTGGCCTTGGCCGCGGGGTGGCCGCGTGCATTGGCCGCCGGCGAGCATTTGGCCAAAATGTGAGCACACGGTCCTCGCCGTTGCTTCGTATTCTTGGACCAAAAACTGAGATCCACACCTACCTTCCACTTCTTTCACCGGTTTTGCCTGAATCGGACGAGTTGGCCCACCCGTTCTCTGGCGTTAAAATGGCCGTAAAACGAGTTTCGGAGCTCGGAATTGGATTCCGATTTCTCCCGCCACCGACTCCCACCACACCCGACCACACCCGCCAAAAATCCCATGCCACCACCGAAACGCAAAATTTGGCCGCAATCCGTCTACTATAACTCACGGACTTCGGCCTTTTCGGGCGGAAAAATGGGCGCAGAGCCTCCCGAATTATTTTCGCCATTTCTTCGATCGTAAAATAGTACTAGCACCGTGAGGAGGCCCCCGGCCCAGTTCAACCACAACCGGACCAATTCACGGGCACATTTCGTCCCCTTTTCGTACCCCCGCACGTTCGGTAAATCGGCCGTAAAATGAGGTTCGGACCTCGGAATCGACTCCCGTCTTCTCCGACGTTCGACTGTTGCACTTATCTAATGCATCACCCCAAAATCCCGCACCGCCCCGGAAACGCGAAATTTGGCCAAGATCCGTGAGCTACAGCAGATAGCCTTGGCCGCGGGGTGGCTGCGTGCCTAGGCCTTGGTACCGGCGTGGCTGGGTGCCATGGCCTTGGCCTTGGCCACGGGGTGGTTGCGTACCAAGGCCAAGGCACGCGGCCACCCCGCGGCCAAGGCCAAGGCACAGGGCCGCGCTTGAGCTCCCTATCCATGCCCCGGGAGGGCGGTCCAAGTGTGTGTTGTGTGTGTGCGAGAGTGTGAGACGGGCCTTGGTCGCGAGCATGTGCTGCATTTCGAGCAAGGCACGCAGCCAGCCCGCGGCCAAAGCCAAGGCATGCAGCCACCCCGCGGCCAAGGCGAAGGCCATGGCACCCAGCCACCCCGTGGCCAAGTCCTAGGCACGCAGCCACCCCGAGGCCAAGGCCAAGGCCAAGGCCATGGCACCCAGCCACCCCGCGGCCAAGGCCTAGGCACGCAGCCACCCCGTGGCCAAGGCCAAGGCACGCAGCCACCCCGTGGCCAAGGCCAAGGCACGCAGCCACCCCGTGGCCAAGGCCAAGGCCATGGCACCCAGCCACCCCGCGGCCAAGGCCTAGGCACGCAGCCACCCCGTGGCCAAGGCCAAGGCACGCAGCCACCCCGTGGCCAAGGCCAAGGCCATGGCACCCAGCCACGCCGCGGCCAAGGCCTAGGCACGCCGCCACCCCGCGGCCAAGGCCATGTGCTGTAGCTCACGGATCTTGGCCAACTTTCGCGTTTCCGTGGCGGTGCGGGATTTTGGGGTGATGCATTAGATACGTGCGACAGTCCAACGTCGGAGAAGACGGGAGTCGATTCCGAGGTCCGAACGTCGTTTTACGTCTGATTTAGTGAACGTGCGGGGGTGCAAAAAGGGGCCGAAACGTGCCCGCGAATTGGTCCGGTTGTGGTAGAACTGGGCCGGGGGCCTCCTCACAGTGCTAGTACTGTTTTCCTCTCGAAGAAATGGGGAAAATAATCAATAAGGGAGGCCCTCCCTTTTTCCATTTTCCGCCCGAAATGGTGCAAAATCCGTGAGCTATTGCACACGGATTCCAGTAGATATCGCAAAATTATTACGCGTTTCGGGTCAAAACGTGGGATTTTTTAAGCTGGCGTGGTCTGGTTTGTACCGTACACACGCGTTTTTTCGATCCACTAATATTCTGCCACGTCACCGGTCAACATTTTTGGTTCAATAGGATCATGACACGTCATCAGTCAACGCCACATCATCAGTCAATGCTACATAAGCGGTCAATGCCACATCATTCGTCCAATCAAATGTTGCCACATCATCGTACAGTGCCACGTCAGCATACAGTACATGTGAACAGTGCCGTGAACAGTGTGTGTGATGATCGTATATATCAACCGTCTTCAGTATGTGTGAACAAGATCTGATATGTGAACAGTACCATTTTTCTTTTTATGCTCCTCCTAAGGTTTTCGACTGTCCTGAGTTCAAAAGTGTTGTCCGTTTTTCCATCTGATCTCTCGTTTATTGTGAAATGACCATGATATCCCCTAAAATACATAAAATACTTAATTAAAATAAAACATACATAATTAAATTACAAATGACTTAAAGACATAAAAATAGGGATGTTAGTGAGACTTGGAGTGTAAAATGATGATTTTCTCCATTATAAATATACACTTTCTAATACTCAACACACCCCCCAACCAGCTTGTTGCTAGTCCCTAGCAATTTGAGCGAAAACAAAGCTGAAATTTTTTTTTTTTTTTTTATACTGTGGTATTTATTCAATCAGACTAATGATAACAATCAAATAAAAGTATAAGCATTATCTACAGTCTAAAGAAATATCATTCCCACATCAACTCTCCACATGAATCAGTTTAGAAAACTTTGTCACAACTTTAGTAATCGAGTCACTTTTAAGAATGACATGCAAACCCCAAAATCTCACTGGTAGTAGTAATACGCTCACAAAGAAATTAAACCCAAAAATAATCACTCCAGTGAATGGTAGCTTGAGTGAAAATAATAAAGAAATAATATCACACACTCTCACCAAGGTGACAAAAATATGCCCTCAGCTTAGAAATAGTACGATTTCAATGCTAATCAAACCAATACATTCATCATCTTTTTTTTTTTTTTTTTTTTTTTTCTAGTATGCATTGCCACATCTTTTCAACCAATATAACTAGTTTCTATTTCAGACTATAGTTCCCTAAAATCAAGAAGGACTTTTATTAGGACGTAACGTAGGCTAGGGACGTGGCTAACAAAGAAAGGATAATAGGAAAAATAAAATATATGTTTGAAAAATAGAGAACTTTGGAGATTGTAAGGTGTTTTTCACTTTATTTTTTTTTTTTTTATTTATTTATTTTTTTTTTTTGTAAACATTTTTTTTTCTT
The DNA here is from genome assembly GCA_030449905.1 of Luvunga scandens. Classification (NCBI taxonomy): domain Eukaryota; kingdom Viridiplantae; phylum Streptophyta; class Magnoliopsida; order Sapindales; family Rutaceae; genus Luvunga; species Luvunga scandens. The sequence continues at coordinate 123,101 of JASUUG010000289.1, read as the reverse complement.
TTGTTTCTTTTTCTCTCTTTTTTTTTTAGCACCTTTTTTTTTTTTTTATACAAAATTATCTCTATTTTCAAACATAAATGGGTGGTGAGAAAAATAAAATATAAGGTGATACTCCACATTGGAGTGGGACAAGATAATAGGTTGCCAAAGAAAGTCTTTATTTTTATTATTTTATTATTATTATTATTTTTTTTTTTTTTTTAAGGCTCAAAGGGGTTAACTATGGATACATATTAATAGGGTTGGCTAGAAAGGCTCAAACGGACCAAAGATGGCCTTTCTGTCATCTTTTAGGGTTCTAAATAATCTTCCATATCTACTAGTTAGATGGACCTTCGGATGTGGCAACACACACTTTAGTTTTTTTTTTTTTTTTTTTTTTTTTAACAGAAATTTGGAGATAATGTATAAAGCAATAAACTGCTAAGCTGAATGAAGAATGGGCAAAAAGGGTTACTCTCCAAGAAAAATAACAGGCTCAAAAACTCACTTGGAAATTATTATGACATGTGCATTCTTTCAAGAAACTTATATTTGTCTCCAACATCAACATGTAGAGTAACAAACATGGTGTAACATAACTAAAGACCAAAGATAATACAAATACTAAAATTTGAAAGTTATCATGTCATCTAATTATGAAAAGATCACACAAAACGTTTTTTTTTTTTTTTTTTTTTTTTAAGAAGATGCGTTTCTAGAGTCACTGCACTCCATATTCAGCCATCTTCGACTAAAAAAATTTAACCACAGTTAGTTTCTAAAATAAAAATTAGTAAAAACTACACCAAGATTGAGATATTCCACAATTGTCAACTATTCCCTCCCCCCAACCAGAACGAAACATTGTCCTCAATGTTGAAAGAAAATAGGGTTTAGAAGACATCACCTGAGTGCTGGATCACAGAAGAAAATATTTACAAGCGGAGAGTTAAATCTAATTTGCACTTCTTATTACGGCTACTGTTACCATCATTAGTTGGCCATTCCAGCACAAGGGTCTTGGGATCTGGCTCTGGTCTATAAGCTTGTAACAGATCAATTAACTCGTTAGCAGTATGAGCACAAATAAAGATTTTTTTCGCTGTGAAAGGGATGAAATGGTTTTTTATTGCATGGTTAAGAAATGCGATGAAGCCATCATAAAAGTTATTGACATTTAACAAACCGATGGGTTTCTGATGAATGTTCAGATGGGCCCAAGATGCTAATGTGATTAGTGCCTCTAGAGTTGCAAGATCTCCTGGTAGGAAAATAAAAGCATCGGATGATTTAGCATTTCAGATTATTCTTTCTTGCATACCGAGACAACTAACTCTTCTCCAGGTTGGTGAGTCGGACATACGAAGCCAACGGTTTGAGGCTTCTTGGGATGATGCCTAACACTTGGCTCCCTCGAGATAAACAACCACGAGACTAGTTTTGATAACCCTCGGTCACCTCCTCCATAAATCAGATGCAAATTTCTTTCTGCTATGCGTTGACCAAGATCGATGGCTGCCTCAACGAACTCTTTATGTTTGCCATAGTTAAATCCAGAGAGCACACAAATGTTCTTGAATTGTTTATTGGGAGTAGCTGCCATTGGGATGCTTCTCAAAAACAATTTGTGAGTCTAAAAGAAAATGATCATATTTCAAGGATCTTGGTGACAATGATTTACAGCTGTATAGGAGGTAGCATGTCTATGTCAATTAACGCGTAAAGCACATGGCTCGAGAGTCAAAAAGAAAATAGTAAAAGAAAAAGCACTCAATTATTAAAGACAATAATGCAATTGATAAAACAACAGTGAGATAAAACAACAGTAAAATAAAACAACAGTAAAAGGATATTTACAGGTAGTTGTGATTGTGGCTCACATCTTCCTCTGGTTTTACGTCCAGAAACGGCTTGAACGCCCTCTATGGGTCGAGGATAGGCTTCCCATCCAGTTTTCTTATAAACTGGCAAACAGGGTCGTTTATAGTCAGATTCCCAAGACTATATCGTGCATGCTCTTTTTGAAATAATGGCCATAACTGGAGAATTGCTCTTTGTACGTATCCACTGGGATGCGTTTCAAGAGACAAAAGGATATCATCCAATGACTCTTTATTCAAGCCATCCCTAATGAATTGAATCTTATCTTCCCTGTTATCAGACATCATTCCGAAAGAACAAGGATTTTTATTGCATTTCATCCTGGCACACTTATGACAATTAACATGAAGTTTTTCAGCTCTTCGTTTTCTCGAGTAATTTCCTTTACCACAACCAGGCATGTATGCAATAAATTTAGGAGGTAACTCACCTGCCAAACGTACCTTGGCCTCGATTAACCAACGAATGTCAGCAGGGGGCGTTATTTCTCATAAGCAATCGCATGCGTTCGGACCGAGCTTTATAGATCGTAAGGAGGGCATTCTGAGGAAGTGAAGGAAATCGCTTGTGAAGCTTTGCTAGAATCGCGTTTCTGTCCATACCTTCTTCTCAGAACATTAGTTATTATGGGAAACTAAAGTAACCGACTTTGATTGTCACGGAGTACCGTTATCCGCCACTTAACCGGGGTAACAAACTAGAGAACACACAAAAAAGAAAAGAAAAGAAAAGAAAAGAAAAATAATAATCTCACAATTGTCCTCTTATTGAGTTTTCCTCAAGTTCGATTTGGGTTTCGTTGATACCTCCCTCAATTTCTTTGAGTTGTCTTTCTAGATCTTCAACGTGGGATACCAACTCTGGAGGTTGTAGCTTCCAAATACGATGCGTTTTACAAAATCGTATCTGGCTTCTCAGATGAGATTGTACACGTTGAAGTTGTCTGAGAATGTTCAAGAAGAACTGTCTAGTTGAGGAACACATAATTAGAAGTGATAAAAGAAAACTGAATGATTAAATAAACACACTTTCACAATAATTTAAATCACCGAAAAGAAGAAATAAATAAGAAAAATTCTTAATTTAAATTTGGTGGGTCACTCAAATCTATTTCGGTGCCTTTTTTCACGTGGTTGGTACTCTAGATATGGCTTCAATCTTTGACCATTAACTTTAAAAATTACACCGTTCTTTGGATCCTTAATTTTAACTGCTCCATATGAAAAAACAGTGTGGACTATAAAGGGACCAGTCCATCGATAGCGTAACTTACCTGGGAATAGGCGCAAGTGAGAATTGAATAAAAGTACTTTCTGACCTGGTGTGAAAGATTTTCTCATAATTTGCTTGTCATGAAAGACTTTCATTCGCTGTTTGTAAATCTTGGCATTTTTGTATACATCATTACGACTTTCTTCAAGTTGTTGTGATTTTCTTTCTAAGTTAGCTTGCTGCATGTCAAAGTTGAATTTCTTGCTGGCCCAGTATGCACAATGCTCAAGTTTTGGTGGTGATTGTAATGATGGACTCAGTTTCTTCTCTGATGGTGCTAGTTGTTCCACTCTTGACTTCCATTTGTTAATGTCCATGGATGGTGCTGAATCAAGTAAGGCGTTAACCTCATCTATTGATCTGTCAATATCAAAATTCAAACCAAAGTGAGTTAAACATGTTTGTAAAGGGTCATCACTAAGATTTGAAAGAAAAGTATTATCAACTAATTCTTCGATTAAATCCACATCAACAATTTCATCATCTGCATTGGGAGGTTGTTTGGCGATGTTGAAGATATTTAGTTCCATCGTCATATTGCCAAAAGACAACTGCATATTTCCAGTCCTGCATTGAATGTGAGCATCGGCAGTTGCCAAGAAAGGTCGTCCTAGGATAATAGGATCGCTTCCTTGAATCTGGACTGGTGGTTGAGTGTCAATTACAATGAAATCAACAGGAAAATAAAACTTATCTACCTGTATAAGCACGTCCTCCACAATACCACGAGGTTTTTTCATGGACCGATCTGCAAGCTGTAACACCACTGGAGTTGGGTGTAATTCTCCCAGTCCAAGTTTCACAAATACTGAGTAAGGCAACAGATTTACACTAGCTCCTAAGTCCAACAAAGCATTCTCAATTGTGTGGTTCCCTATACTACATGAGATAGTGGGGGAGCCTGGATCTTTGTATTTTAGAGGAAGTTTGTGTTGGAGTATAGAACTCACATTTTCTGTTAAAAATGCCTTCTTTTGAACATGAATGTTTCTCTTTTTAGTACAAAGGTCTTTAAGAAACTTGGCATAAGATGGCACTTGTTTTATAGCATCAAGCAAAGGGATGTTAACACTTACCTGTTTAAAGATTTCAAAAATCTCACTTGTAGATTTTCCCTTTTTTGCTTTAGCTAACCTCTGGGGAAATGGAGCTTTTGGAACGTATTCTCGTGGGTTGGTTTCTTCTTTCTCCTCTGATGATGAGTCTTCTTCATTTACCGGTACAATTTGAGTTGTTTTTGGTACCGGCATCTCTACGTTGTTGTCGACTTCTTTTCCTTTTCGCAAGGTCATGACGGCTTTGACCTCTCCATGCTGCTGAGGTGAACTGGTACTTGCTTCATACACTCCTTTAGGATTTGGCACTGGTTGACTTGGGAATTTACCTTTCTCAACAGTCATTGCCAAGGTCTGAACTGACGAAGCAAGTTGTCCCACCATTTTTTCAAGGTTTGAAATTGATTGGGTTTGTGAGTTGAAACCCGCTCTCATCTCATTTCGTAGTTCATCAATGGTGCGGTTTTGTTGCTCGATTTTGGAGTGAATAAGATTCTTGAAATTCTGAAATGCATCCTCCCATGGTCTAGGCTGAGAATGGTTTGGGTTCTGATTATATGGTCTAAATGGTGGTTGAGAGGCTTGAGGATTTTGAGGAATTGGTTGCATTGGTGGAGCTGGAGCTGCTGGTCCATTTTGTTGGAATCCTTGAGACCATGAAAAATTGGGGTGGTCTCTCCATCCAGGATTATATGTGTTGGAGTAAGGGTTATAGTTTGATGGCTTTCTCATTACATCTATGGCATTGGCTTGATCTGAGTATGAGTCCTGGTCATGTGGCTCCGTCAATTTAAGCGGTACATAACGATCTTTTGTCGGAAAGACCTTCAACTATGTCTTTGACTTCTTTAATTTCTGAACTTGACTCGCCAATGTGAACCTCATTCACTCCCTTAACTCTTCTAGTACTCCTGAATGAACGACTCGTTGTTGGGAATTATCTCGCTTGTCATTGGAAGAAATCCCAAATCTCTGATGCACTTTTTGACATTAGCTCTCCTCCACTTGTTGCCATTAGCCATTCTTGCACATTTGGCAATAATCCCTCCAAAAAGTATTGGCATTGGTGCCATTTTTCATATCCATGATGTGGACACTTTAGGAGTAGCCCATTGAATCGCTCCCATGCTTGAAAAATTGCTCATCTTCTCTTTGGGTAAACTCAAATTTCCTGCGAATAGCATTGGTTTTATGTCTTGGGAAATATTTATTCAAAAATTTTGTTACCATTTGTTCCCATGATGTAATGCTATTAGCGAGGCAATGTATTGAACCATGAACGAGCTCTATCCTTTAAAGAAAATGGAAATAATCTAAGTTTAACATCATCATCCTAAAAATTCTCATATTTAAAAGTTTGACAAATAGCATGGAAATCATTCGGATGATTATATGGATCTTCATTTTCTAGGCCATAGAATGTTGGGAGACAATTTAGCACACTAGGTTTTAATTCAAAACTCCTAGCAGCTACATTTGGATATCGTATGCATGATGTGCTCAAGTTAGCTAAAGGGATCAAGTAGTCCTTAAATGGCCTCTCTTGTGGTCTTGGTTGCAAAATCCATTTCAAATTTATTTTTAATTTCAACGTGTTTGTGTGTGCGAAGTGTTTTTTCTAATTCAAAGTTTATAGGCTCAAGATTTGGTAATTGTGACCTACGACCATGCATGCAAATGAAAAAAATGATAACAAAATTAATAAAGATAAATAAGAGGGAGAAATTACAATACTAACCTTATCACGTTTTATTCAATTTTGCTATGAAAATAACTCAAGCGCTATATATAGAAAAGAAAATGCGTGAAGCAAATTAAAATAAATTAAGAGGCGGTTGAACCTGCCGATTTCACAAAATAAAAAAATAACATGAAAATTAAATTAAAATTTAAAGAAGAAAAGAAAAGAAAAAAATAATACCTACTTCAAAATTTAATTCACTTTTTTTTAATAATAAAAAAATTACAAGGAAACAACTAAAATAAATAAATAAAGAAGAAAAAAATTCTACAAATTAAAATACTTACCTCCCGAACAACGGCGCCAAAAACTTGTTGTGCAAATTTTATTGAACTCATGAGTGGCACACAATCTATTGTAGAATAGATTAATGGTGACGAGTGTCGATCCCACAAGGAGTTGGATTTTTATTATGTGTATTATTTAGTTTCTGAGTTGGTGGTTGTTTTTATAATGACAATTATGTAGGCAATGTATTAATTTGAATTAAAGCTATTGGAATAAACTATTAAAATAAAATGCTTGGATCTCCGGATGCCTCAACATGTACCATCGGCTTAATATTCATTATTAGTACCAATTAAATCATGAAGGGGAACTTCCACTCATCATGAACCACACTTTAATAGATATGGTGCTAAGGGCTTCCCGTGCCAAATAGTAATAACCTTGCCTGGGAGGCGGTTATTCCAAATTGATATCCGTGACAAGATTATTACTATCTGTCTCTACGAAAAGTCAAAACAACCACATAAATTAAAGGGGAAGGAAAAGTAAATTTACCAAATTAAGCCCATGGAGCATGTTGAGACTTCACCTTCAACCCAAGCTTGAAAAAGAAATTAGCCACTCATATTTGAACTAGGGGTAAAATGGGAATTTTATTAAAATACGTAGAAAATACAAGATGGAGATGGAATTAGAGAAAATGGAGTCCAAAAATGGATTCAAGGGGTGTCAAATTAAGGGGCCCCCTTTATAGATACACCGAGTAAATCATGGCCATCGGATTAAAACAATTTGGACGCTCGAGGATTGCGCCACGTGGCAAGTTCCTATTGGATGGAACATCATCATCAGGGGCTGTTATTCTCACAGTATATGCATGTACCGTATACACGTTTTTTTCGATCCACTAATATTCTGCCACGCCACCGGTCAACATTTTTGGTTCACTAGGATCATGACACGCCATCGATCAACGCCACATCATCGGGCAATGCCATAAGCGGTCAATGCCACATCATTCGTCCAATCAAATGTTGCCACATCATCGCAAATGCAAGCCACGTCAGCATACAGTACAGGTGATGCGAACAAAGTGGCGAATGTCGTCGCATGCGAGTATCATCGATATATCAACCGTATCGTATGTGTGAACGATCTGTGTATATGTGAACAAGACCATTTTCTTTTATGCTCCTCCTAAGGTTTTCGACTGTCCTGAGTTCAAAAGTGTTGTCCGTTTTTCCATCTGATCTCTCGTTTATTGTGAAATGACCATGATATCCCCTAAAATACATAAAATACTTAATTAAAATAAAACATACATAATTAAATTACAAATGACTTAAAGACATAAAAATAGGGATGTTAGTGAGACTTGGAGTGTAAAATGATGATTTTCTCCATTATAAATATACACTTTCTAATACTCAACATGGATCTCAGGCTTTTGGTCCAAGAATACTGGCAACGGCGAGGACCGTGTGCTCACATTTTGGCCAAATGCTCGCCCGCGGCCAAGGCCAAGGCCAAGGCACCCTGCCACCCCGCGCCACTCCCAAAGCATGCCACGTGAGGCCAAAAACACCTCTTTTAGTGCTACGAAATATTTTTCTCTTTCTATTTAATAGTATTTCACATTTTTTCTACCATCATGGAAAAAATCACACCGTAATTCAATATACTTTTTTTTGGGGGTGAGAGTCAGCTCAAGGACTGGTGGTGTCTCTGCTTTGGTGGGTCCAAAATTGCTCTAATACCTCGATTGTCGATTGCATAAATATCCTAATATGCAGCAGAAAATAATTTTTAAATTAAATGTGAAATATTCAGATATGTTGTTTTTGAAATTAATGTAATAATATTTGAAGAGAATATTCGAAGCTTTAGCTCTCGCTTGAACCCCTAACATGTAGGTCAAAAATGCAAATAAATTTTCAAGCCTACCATTGAGACAACTTAAAATATCAATATACGACTCGTAAATAAAATTTATATTTGGATCTAAGATACAAATTAATTATAAATCAAATAATTAACGATTTCACATCACAATTGGACATTTAAGTTGCTGCTTTCTGTGGTCAAATCCAAATTAAAATGTCTTATTGTTGCAAAACGTTAGGGTTAAAAAATTCGTGCTACAAAAAATGTGTGAAAACATAAGAGAAACACAAAATTAAGGTTCGGGAAAGCCCCGCAAGCTCCTACGAGAGGCCCTGCGACCATTTTTCCTCCCGAAAAGGCCAAAATCCGTGAGCTATAGCACACGGATTGTGGCCAAATTTAGTGTTTCGGGGGCGGCGTGGGATTTTTGGCTGGCGTGGTCGGGTTTGGTGGGAGTCGGTGGCGGGAGAAAAAGGAATCCAATTCCGAGCTCCCAAACTCGTTTTACGGCCATTTTACCGCCAGAGAATGGGTGCCCAAATGGGTGGGCCAACTCGTCCGATTCAGGCAAAACCGGAGAAAGAAGTGGAAGGTAGGTGTGGATCTCAGTTTTTGGTCCAAGAATACGAAGCAACGGCGAGAACCGTGTGCTCACATTTTGGCCAAATGCTCGCCCGCGGCCAAGGCACGCGGCCACCCCGCGGCCAAGGCACAGGGCGACGCTCGAGCTCCCTATCCTTGCCCCTGGAGCGCGGCCCAAGTTTGTGTTGTAGGTGCGCGAGAGTGTGCGACGTGCCTTGGTCGTGAGCATGTGCTGCATTTCGAGCAAGGCACGCAGCCAGCCCGTGGCCAAGGCCATCGCACACAGCCACCCCGCGGCCAAGGCCTAGGCACGCAGCCACCCCGCGGCCAAGGCCACACGCCCACCCGTGGCCAAGGCCAAGGCCAAGCCACCATTGGCCAAGGCCAAGGCCATTGCACCCAGCCACCCCGCGGCCAAGGCCTAGGCACGCAGCCACCCCGCGGCCAAGGCCGTGTGCTGTAGCTCACGGATCTTGGCCAACTTTCGCGTTTCCGGGGCGGGGCGGGATTTTGGGGTGATGCATTAGATACGTGCGACAGTCGAACGTCGGAGAAGACGGGAGTCAATTCCGAGGTCCGAACCTCGTTTTACGTCTGATTTAACGAACGTGCAGGGGTGCGAAAAGGGGACGAAACGTGCCCGCGAATTGGTCCGGCTGTGGTAGAACGTGGCCGGGGGCTTCCTCACGGTGCTAGTACTGTTTTGCGATCGAAGAAATGGTGAAAATAATACGGGAGGCCATGCGCCCATTTTTCCGCCCGAAAAGGCCAAAATCCGTGAGCTATAGCACACGGATTGCGGCGAAATTTCGTGTTTCGGCGGCGGTGTGGGATTTTTGGCTGGCATGGTCGGGTTTGGTGGGAGTCGGTGGCGGGAGAAAACGGAATCCAATTCCGAGCTCCGAAACTCGTTTTACGGCCATTTTACCGCCAGAGAACGGGTGCCCAAACGGGTGGGCCAACTCGTCCGATTCAGGCAAAACCGGAGAAAGAAGTGGAAGGTAGGTGTGGATCTCAGTTTTTGGTCCAAGAATACGAAGCAACAGCGAGGACCGTGTGCTCACATTTTTGCCAAATGCTCGCCCGCGGCCAAGGCACGCGGCCACCCCGCGGCCAATGGCAAGGCACAGGGCCATGCTCGATCTCCCTATCTTTGCTCCGGGAGCGCAGCCAAAGTTTGTGTTGTGTGTGTGCAAGAGTGTGCGACGTGCCTTGGTCGCGAGCATGTGCTGCATTTCGAGCAAGGCACACAGCCAGCCCGCGGCCAAAGCCACGGCACAAAGCCACCCCGCGGCCAAGGCCAGGGCCATGGCACCCAGCCACCCCGCGGCCAAGGCCAAGGCACAGGGCCACGCTCGAGCTCCCTATCCTTGCCCCGGGAGCGCGGCCCAACTTTGTGTTGTGTGTGTGCGAGAGTGTGCGACGTGCCTTGGTCGCGAGCATGTGCTGCATTTCGAGCAAGGCACGCAGCCATCCCGCGGCCAAAGCCAAGGCACGCAGCCACCTCACATTTTGGCAAAATGCTCGCCTGCGGCCACGGCCAAGGCCAAGGCCAAGGCCCTGGCAACCAGCCTAGGCACGTAGCCACCCGGCGGCCAAGGCCAAGGCCATGGCAACCAGCCACCCCGCGGCCAAGGCCTAGGCACGCAGCCACCCCGTGGCCAAGGCCAAGGCCTTGGCACCCAGCCACCACGCGGCCAACGCCTAGGCACGCAGCCACCCCGCGGCCAAGGCCGTGCGCTGTCGCTCACGGATTTTGGGGTGATGCATTAGATACGTGCGACACTCGAACGTCGGAGAAGACGGGAGTCGATTCCGAGGTCCGAACCTCGTTTTACGTCTGATTTTCCGAACCTGCGAGGGTGCGAAAAGTGGATGAAACGTGCCCACGAATTGGTCCGGTTGTGGTAGAACTGGGCCGGGGGCCGCCTCACGGTGCTAGTACTGTTTTCCTCTCGAAGAAATGGCGAAAATAATGCGGGAGGCCCTGCGCCCATTTTTCCGCCCGAAAAGGCCAAAATCCGTGAGCTATAGCACACGGATTGCGGCCAAATTTCGTGTTTCGGGGGCGGCGTGGGATTTTTGGCTGGCGTGGTCGGGTTTGGTGGGAGTTGGTGGCGGGAGAAAATGGAATCCAATTCCGAGCTCCAAAACTCGTTTTACCGCCATTTTACCGCCAGAGAACGGGTTCCCAAACGGGTGGGCCAACTCGTCCGATTCAGGCAAAACCGGAGCCAGCCCGCGGCCAAGGCCAAGGCCGAGGCACGCAGCCACCCCGTGGCCAAGGCGAAGGCACGCGTCCACCCCGTGGCCAAGGCCAAGGCACGCAGCCACCCCGCGGCCAAGGTCATGGCCTAGGCACGCAGCCACCCCGCGGCCATGGCCTAGGCACGCAGCCACCCCGCGGCCATGGCCTAGGCACGCAGCCACCCCGCGGCCAAGGCCAAGGCCATGGTACCCAGACACCCCGCGGCCAAGGCCTAGGCACGCAGCCACCCCGTGCCCAGGGCCAAGGCACGCAGCCACCCCGTGGCCATGGCACCCAGCCACGCCGCTGCCAAGGCCTAGGCACGCAGCCACCCCGCGGCCAAGGCCGTGTGCTGTAGCTCACGGATCTTGGCCAACTTTCGCGTTTCCGGGGCGGTGCGGGATTTTGGGGTGATGCATTAGATATGTGCGATAGTCCAGCGTTGGAAAAGAGGGGAGTCGATTTCGAGGTCCGATCCTCGTTTTACGGCCGATTTACCAAGGGTGCGGCGGTGCGAAAAAAGGACGAAACGTGCCCGCGAATTGGTCCGGTTGTGGTAGAACTGGGCGGGGGGCCTCCTCACGGTGCTAGTACTGTTTTGCTCTCGAAGAAAGGGCGAAAATAATGCGGGAGGCCCTGCGCCCATTTTTCCGCCCGAAAAGGCCAAAATCCGTGAGCTTTATAGCACACGGATTGTGACCAAATTTCGTGTTTCGGGGGTGTCGTGGAATTTTTGGCGGGCGTGGTCGGGTTTGGTGGGAGTCGGTGGCGGGAGAAAATGGAATCGAATTCCGAGCTCCGAAACTCATTTTACGGCCATTTTACCGCCAGAGAACGGGTTCCCAAACGGGTGGGCCAACTCGTCCGATTCAGGCAAAACCGGAGCCAGCCCGCGGCCAAGGCCAAGGCCGAGGCACGCAGCCACCCCGTGGCCAAGGCGAAGGCACGCGTCCACCCGGGGGCCAAGGCCATAGCACCCAGCCAGCCCGGGGCAAAGGCCATGGCACCCAGCCAGCCCGCGGCCAAGACCATGGCACCCAGCCAGCCCGCGGCCAAGGCCTAGTCACACAGCTATCCCGCGGCCAAGGCCTTGGCACGCAGCCACCCCGAGGCCAAGGCCAAGGCCATGGCAAACAGCCACCCTGCGGCCAAGGCCAAGGCCGTGGCCGTGCTCCCAAGGCAAGGATAGGGAGCTCGAGCGTGGCCCTGAGCCTTGGCCTTGGCCGCGGGGTGGCAAAACGTGCCTTGGCCTTGGCCTTGGCCGATTGTGGCATTTGGCCAAAATGTGAGCAAACGGTCCTTGCCGTTTTTCAAGTATTCTTGGACCAAAAATGAGATCCAACCTACCTTCCACTTCTTTCTCCGGTTTTGCCTGAATCCGAAAGGCCAAAATCCCATTTGGGAACCCGTTCTCTGGCGGTAAAATGGCCGTTAAATGAGTTTGAGCTCGGAATGGATTCCGTTTTCTCCCGCCCAGTTCTACCACAACCGGACCAATTCGCGGGCACATTTCTCCGAAAACCCCTTTTTCGCACCCCCGCACGTTCGGTAAATCGGCCTTAAAAGGAGGTTCGGACCTCGGAATCGAATCCCGTCTTCTCCGACGTTTGACTGTCGCACGTATCTAATGCATCACCCCAAAATCCCGCACCGACCCGGAAACGCAAAAGTTGGCCAAGATCCGTGAGCTACAGGACACGCCCTTGGCCGCGGGGCGGCTGCGTGCCTAGGCCTTGGCAGCGGCGTGGCTCTGTGCCATGGCCTTGGCCTTGGCCACGGATTGGCTGCGTGCCTTGGCCTTGGCCGTGGGGTGGCTGTGTGCCATGGGCTTGGCCTTGGCCGTGGGGTGGCTGGGTGCCATGGGCTTGGCCTTGGCCGCGGGGTGGCTGCGTGCTTCGTATTCTTGGACCAAAAACTGAGATCCACACCTACCTTCCACTTCTTTCTCCGGTTTTGCCTGAATCCGACGAGTTGGCCCACCCGTTTGGGCACCCGTTCTCTGGCGGTAAAATGGCTGTAAAACGAGTTTCGGAGCTTGGAATTGGATTCCGTTTTCTCCCACCACCGACTCCCACCAAACCCGACGACGCAAGCCCAAAATCCCATGGCACCCCCAAAAAAATTTTGGCCACAATCCGTGTGCTATAGCTCACAGATTTTGGCCTTTTCTGTGGAAAAATGGGCGCAGGACCTCCCGCATTATTTTTGCCATTTCTTCGAGCGGAAAAATGCAGTACTTGCGCCGTGAGGAGGCCCCGCGCCCAGTTCTACCACAATCGGACCAATTCAAGGGCACGTTTCGTCCCCTTTTCGCACCCCGCACCCTCGGTAAATCGGCCGTAAAAGGTTTGGACCTCGAAATCGACTCCCCTCTTTTCCGACGTTCGACTGTCGCCTGCCTTATCTAATGCATCACCTCAAAATCCCGCACCGCCCGGAAACGCGAAAGTTGGCCAAGATCCGTGAGCGACAGCACAGGCCTTGTCCTTCGCCGCGGGGTGGCTGCGTGCATAGGCCTTGGCCGCGGGGTGGCTGGGTGCCATGGCCTTGCTCTTGGCCACCGGGTGGCTGTGTGCCAAGCCCTTGGCCGTGGGGCGGCTGCGTGCCTAGGCCTTGGCCGCGGGCTGGCTGGGTGCCATGGCCTTGGCCGCGGGGTGGTCGCGTGCCTAGTCCTTGGCCACGGGGTGGCTGCGTGCCTCGGCCTTGGCCTTGGCCGCGGGCTGGCTATGTGCCTTTCTCAAAATCTAGTATATACTCGCAACCAAGGCAGGTCGCACACTCTCACGCACACACAACACACACTCCGGCCGCGCTCCCGAGGCAATGATAGGGAGCTCGAGCGTGGCCCTGTGCCTTGGCGTTGGCCGCGGGGTTGCTGAATGGCTTGGCCTCGGCCGCGGGCGAGCATTTGGCCAAAATGTGAGCACACGGTCCTCGCCGTTTCTTCGTATTCTTGAACCAAAAACTGAGATCCACACCTACCTTCCACTTCTTTCTCCGGTTTTGCCTGAATCGGACGAGTGGGCCCACCCGTTTGGGCACCCGTTCACTGCCGGTAAGATGGCCGTAAAACGAGTTTCGGGGCTCGGATTTGGATTCCGTTTTCTCCCGCCACCGACTGCCACCAAACCCGACGACGCCAGCCCAAAACGGGAGAAAACGGAATCCAATTCCGAGCTCCGAAACTCGTTTTACGGCCATCTTACCGGCATCGAACGGGTGCCCAAACGGGTGGGCCAACTCGTCCGATTCAGGCAAAACCGGAGAAAGAAGTGGAAGGTAGGTGTGGATCTCAGTTTTTGGTCCAAGAATACTAAGAAACAGCAAGGACCGTGTGCTCACATTTTGGCCAAATGCTCGCCCGCGGCCGAGGCCAAGCCACGCAGCCACCCCGCGGCCAACGCCAAGGCACAGGGCCGCGCTCGAGCTCCCTGTCCTTGCCTCGGGAGCACGGCTGGAGTGTGTGTTGTGTGTGCGTGAGAGTGTGTGACCTGCCTTGGTCGCGAGCATGTGCTGCATTTCGAGCAAGGCACGAAGCCAGCCCGCGGCCAAGGCCAAGGCCGAGGCACGCAGCCACCCCGTGGCCAAGGCCAAGGCACGCGTCCACCCCGCGGCCAAGGCCATGGCACCCAGCCAGCCCGCGGCCAAGGTCTAGGCACGCAGCCAGCCCGTGGCAATGGCCAAGGCACGCGTCCACCCCACGGCCAAGGCCATGGCACACAGCCAGCCCGCGGCCAAGGCCATGGCACCCAGCCAGCCCGCGGCCAAGGCCTAGGCACGCAGCCAGCCCGCGGCCAAGGCCTTGGCACGCAGCCACCCCGAGGCCCGCGGCCAAGGCCATGGCACACATCCACCCCGCGGCCAAGGCCAAGGCCATGGCACGCAGCCACCCCGCGGCCAAGGCCAAGGCCGTGTGCTGTAGCTCACGGATATTGGCCAACTTTCGCGTTTCCGAGGCGGTGTGGGATTTTGGGGTGATGCATTGGATACGTGCGACAGTCGAGCATTGGAAAAGAGGGGAGTCGATTTCGAGGTCCGAACCTCGTTTTACGGCCGCTTTACCAAGCGTGCGGGGGTGCGAAAAGGGGACGAAACGTGCCCTCGAATTGGTCCGATTGTGGTAGAACTGGGCCGGGGGCGTCCTCACGGCGCAAGTACTGCTTTCCGCTCGAAGAAATGGCAAAAGTAATGCGGGAGGCCGTGCGCCCATTTTTCCGCCAGAAAAGGCCAAAATCCGTGAGCTATAGCACACGGATTGTGGCCAAATTTCGCGTTTCAGGGGCAGCGTGGGATTTTGGGCTGGCGTCGTCGGGCTTGGTGGGAGTCGGTGGCGGGAGAAAACGGAATCCAATTCCGAGCTCCAAAACTCGTTTTACAGCCATCTTACCGGCAGCGAACGGGTGCCCAAACGGGTGGGCCAACTCGTCCGATTCAGGCAAAACCGGAGAAAAAAGTGGAAGGTAGGTGTGGATCTCAGTTTTTGGTCCAACAATCCGAAGAAACGGCGAGGACCGTGTGCTCACATTTTGGGCAAATGCTCGCCCGCGGCCAAGGCCAAGCCACGCAGCCACCCCACGGCCAATGCCAAGGTACAGGGCCACGCTCGAGCTCCCTATCCTTGCCTCGGGAGAGCGGCTGGAGTGTGTGTTGTGTGTGCGTGAGAGTGTACGACCTGCCTTGGTCGCGAGCTTGTGCGGCATTTCAAGCAAGGCACGGAGCCAGCCCGCATCCAAGGTCAAGGCCGAGGCACGCAGCCACCCCGTGGCCAAGGCCAAGGCACGCGTCCACCCCGCGGCCAAGGCCATGGCACCCAGCCAGCCCGCAGCCAAGGCCATGGCACCCAGCCAGCGCGCGGCCAAGGCCTAGGCACGCAGCCAGCCCGCGCCCAAGGCCTTGGCACGCAGCCACCCCGAGGTCAAGGCCAAGGCCATGGCATGCAGCCACCCCGCGGCCAAGGCCAAGGCCATGGCATGCAGCCACCCCGCGGCCAAGGCCAAGGCCATGGCACGCAGCCACCTCGCGGCCAAGGCCAGGGCCGTGTGCTGTAGCTCACGGATCCCGGGGCGGTGCGGGATTTTGGGGTGATGCATTAGATACGTGGGACAGTCGAGCGTTGGAAAAGAGGGGAGTCCATTTCGAGGTCCGAACCTGGTTTTACGGCCGATTTACTGAGGGTGCGGGGGTACGAAAAGGGGACGAAACGTGCCCTCGAATTGGTCCGATTGTGGTAGAACTGGGCCGGGGGCCTCCTCACGGCGCAAGTATTGCTTTCCGCTCGAAGAAATGGCAAAAATAATGCCGGAGGCCCTGCGCCCATTTTTTCGCCAGAAAAGGCCAAATTCCGTGAGCTATAGCACACGGATTGTGGCCAAATTTCGCGTTTCGGGGGCGGCGTGGGATTTTGGGCTGGCGTGGTCGGGTTTTGTGGGAGTCGGTGGGGGGAGAAAACGGAATCCAATTCCGAGCTCCGAAACTCGTTTTACGGCCATCTTACCGGCAGCGAACGGGTGGGCCAACTCGTCCGATTCAGGCAAAACCGGAGAAAGAAGTGGAAGGTAGGTGTGGATCTCAGTTTTTGGTCCAAGAATACGAAGAAACGGTGAGGACCGTGTGCTCACATTTTGGCCAAATGCTCGCCCGCGGCCAAGGCCAAGCCACGCAGCCACCCCGCGGCCAACGCCAAGGCACAGGGCCACGCTCGAGCTCCCTATCCTTGCCTCGGGAGCGCGGCCGGAGTGTGTGTTGCGTGTGCGTGACAGTGTGCGACCTGCCTTGGTCGTTAGCATGTGCTGCATTTCGAGCAATGCACGGAGCCAGCCCGCGGCCAAGGCCAAGGCCGAGGTACGCAGCCACCCCGTGGCCAAGGCCGAGGTACGCAGCCACCCCGTGGCCAAGGCCAAGGCACAGTCCACCCCGCGGCCAAGGCCATGGCACCCAGCCAGCCCGCGGACAAGGCCATGGCACCCAGCCAGCCCACGGCCAAGGCCATGGCACGGAGCCACCCCGCGGCAATGGCCAAGGCCGTGTGCTGTAGCTCACGGATCTTGGCCAACTTTCGCGTTTCCGGGGCGGTGCGGGATTTTGGGGTGATGCATTAGATACGTGCGACACGTGAGCGTTGGAAAAGAGGGCAGTCGATTTCGAGGTCCGAACCTCGTTTTACGGCCGATTTACCGAGGGTGCGGGGGTGCGAAAAGGGGACGAAACGTGCCCGCGAATTGGTCCGATTGTGGTAGAACTGGGCCGGGGGCCTCCTCACGACGCAAGTACAGTTTTCCGCTCGAAGAAATTTAGAAAATAATGGAGGAGGCGCTGCGCCCATTTTTCCCTCGGAAAAGGCCAAAATCCGTGAGCTATAGCACACGGATTGTGGCCAAATTTCGTGTTTCGGGGGCGGCGTGGGATTTTGGGCTGGCGTGGTCGGGTTTGGTGGGTGTCGGTGGCGGGAGAAAACGGAATCCAAATCCGAGCCCCGAAACTCGTTTTACGGCCATCTTACCGGCAGCGAACGGGTGCCCAAACGGGTGGGCCCAGTCGTTCGATTCAGGCAAAACCGGAGAAACAAGTGGAAGGTAGGTGTGGATCTCAGTTTTTGGTCCAAGAATACGAAGAAACGGCGAGGACCGTGTGCTCAGATTTTGGCCAAATGCTCGCCCGCGGCCAAGGCCAAGCCATGCAGCCAACCCACGGCCAACGCCAAGGCACAGGGCCACGCTCGAGCTCCATATCCTTGCCTCGGGAGCGCGGACGGAGTGTGTGTTGTGTGTGCGTGAGAGTGTCCTACCTGCCTTGGTCGCGAGCATATGCTGCATTTCGAGCAAGGCACAGAGCCAGCCCGCGGCCAAGCCCAAGGCCGTGGCACGAAGCAACCCCGTGACCAAGGCCAAGGCACGCGTCCAGCCCGCGGCCAAGGCCATGGCACCCAGCCAGCCCGCGGCCAAGGCCTAGGCACGCAGCCAGCCCGCGGCCAAGGCCTTGGCACGCAGCCACCCCGAGGCCAAGGCCAAGGCCATGGCATGCAGCCACCCCGCGGCCACGGCCAAGGCCATGGAACGCAGCCACCCCGCGGCCATGGCCAAGGCCGTGTGCTGTAGCTCACGGATCTTGGCCAACTTTCGCGTTTCCGGGGCGGTGTGGGATTTTGGGGTGATGCATTAGATACGTGAGACAGTCGAGCGTTGGAAAAGAGGGGAGTCGATTTTGAGGTCCGAACCTCGTTTTACGGCCGATTTACCGAGGTTGCGGTGGTGCGAAAAGGGGACGAAACGTGCCCACGAATTGGTCCGATTGAGGTAGAACTGGGCTGGGGGCCTTCTTACGGCACAATACAGTTTTCCGCTCGAAGAAATGGCGAAAATAATGCGGGAGGCCCTGCGCCCATTTTTCCCCCGGAAAAGGCGAAAATCCGTGAGCTATAGCACACGGATTGTGGCCAAATTTCACGTTTCGGGGGCGGCGTGGGATTTTGGGCTGCCGTCGTCGGGTTTGGTGGGCCCACTCGTCCGATTTAGGCAAAACCGGAGAAAGAAGTAGAAGGTAGGTGTGGATCTCAGTTTTTGGTCCAAGAATATGAAGAAACGGCGAGGACCGTGTGCTCACATTTTGGCCAAATGCTCGCCCGCGGCCAAGGCCAAGCCACGCAGCCACCCCGCGGCCAACGCCAAGGCACAGGGCCACGCTCGAGCTCCCTATCCTTGCCTCGGGAACGCGGCCCGAGTGTGTGTTGTGTGTGCGTGAGAGTGTGCGACCTGCCTTGGTCGCGAGCATGTGCTGCATTTCGAGCAAGGCATGGAGCCAGCCCGCGGCCAAGCCCAAGGCCGAGGCACGCAGCCACCCCGTGGCCAAGGCCAAGGCACGCGTCCACCCCGCGGCCAAGGCCATGGCACCCAGCCAGCCCGCGGCCAAGGCCTAGGCACGCAGCCAGCCCGCGGCCAAGGCCTTAGCAGACAGCCACCCCGAGGCCACGGCCAAGGCCATGGCACCAAGCCACCCCGCGGCCATGGCCAAGGCCGTGTGCTGTAGCTCACGGATCTTGGGCAACTTTCGTGTTTCCGGGGCAGTGTGGGATTTTGGGGTGATGCATTAGATACGTGAGACAGTCGAGCGTTGGAAAAGAGGGGAGTCGATTTCGAGGTCCGAACCTCATTTTACGGCCGATTTAACGAGGGTGCAGGGTTGCGAAAAGGGGACGAAACTTGCCCGCGAATTGGTCCGATTGTGGTAGAACTGGGCCGGGGGCCTCCTCACGGCGCAAGTACAGTTTGGGCCGAAATTTTAGGAGGTGACGTATTTTGACTGAAGTTATCTTACGGGACTGAAAAGTTGTTCAAACAGTGCGGATGCCCCGGGCCCCATTTTTCGGGCCAAAATGGCCAAAGACCTTGCGCTGTAGCTCACGGATCTGGGCCAACTTTCTTGTTTTCGGGGCGGTGAGGGATTTTGGGGTTATGCATTAGATACGTGCGACAGTCAAACGTCGGAAAAGACGGGAGTCGATTCCGATGTCCGAACCCTGTTTTACGGCTGATTAACCGAACATGCGGGGTGCGAAAAGGGGACGAAACGTGCCCGCGAAATGTTCGGATTGTGGCAGAGCTGGGCCGGGGGACTCCTCACGCTCCAAGTACTCTTTTCCGCTCGAAGAAATGGCGAACAAGACGCGGGGGGCCCTGGGCCCATGTTTCCCCCGAAATGGCCAAAATCCGTTAGCTATAGCACACGGATTGTGGCCAAATTTCGCGTTTCCGTGGCGGCGTGGGATTTTGGGCTGGTGTTGTCGGTATTGGCGGGGGTTCGCCGCGGGATAAAGCGGAAGCCGATTCCGGGCTCCGAAACTCGTTTTGTGGCTATTTTTCCCCAGTGTGGCCCTCTGTGCCTTGGCCGCAAGCATGTGCTGCATTTCGGCCAAGGCCAAGGCACGCAGCCAGCCCCGCGGCCAAGGCCAACGCCTAGGCACGTAGCCACCCCGCGGCCAAGGCCGAGGCACCCAGCCAGCCCGCGGCGAAGGTCTAGGCACGCAGCCACCCCGCGGCCGGGGCCAAGGCAAGCAGCCCGCCCGCGCGCGGCATTCACAGCCAATGCAGAAACCGGGAGGGGCCCAAGCGTCTGTCCGACTTTTTTTGGGGCAAAAATTTAGGAGGTGACGTATTTCGACTGAAGTTATCTTACGGGACTGAAAAGTTGTTCAAACAGCGCGGATGCTCCGGGCCCCATTTTTCGGGCCAAAATGGCCAAAGACCGTGCGCTGTAGCTCACGGATCTGGGCCAACTTTCTTGTTTTCGGGGCGGTGTGGGATTTTGGGGTTATGCAATAGATACGTGCGACAGTCAAACGTCGGAAAAGAAGGGAGTCGATTCCGAGGTCCGAACCCTGTTTTACGGCCGATTAACCGAACGTGCGGGGTGCGAAAAGGGCACAAAACATGCCCGCGAATTGTTCCGATTGTGGCAGAGCTGGGCCGGGGGCCTCCTCACGCTCCAAGTACTCTTTTCCGCTCGAAGAAATGGCGAACAAGACGCGGGGGGCCCTGGGCCCATGTTTCCCCGGAAATGGCAAAAATCCGTGAGCTATAGCACACGGATTGTGTCCAAATTTCGCGTTTCGGGGGCGGCGTGTGATTTTGGGCTGGCGTCGTCGGGTTTGGTGGGAGTCGATGGCAGGAGAAAACGGAATCCAATTCCGATCTCCGAAACTCGTTTTACCGCCATCTTACCAGCAGCAAACGGGTGTCCAAACGGGTGGGCCAACTCGTCCGATTCAGGCAAAACCGGAGAAAGAAGTGGAAGATAGGTGTGGATCTCAGTTTTTGGTCCAAGAATAAAAAGAAACGGCGAGGACCGTGTGCTAACATTTTGGCCAAATGCTCGCCCGCGGCCAAGGCCAAGCCACGCAGCCACCCCGCGGCCAACGCCAAGGCACAGGGCCACGCTCGAGCTCCCTATCATTGCCTTGGTCGCGAGCATGTGCTGTATTTTGAGCAAGGCACGGAGCCAGCCCGCGGCCAAGGCCAAGGCCGAGGCACGCAGCCACCCCGTGGACAAGGCCAAGGCACGCGTCCATCCTGCGGCCAAGGCCATGGCACCTAGCCAGCCTGCGGCCAAGGCCTAGGCACACAGCCAGCCCGCGGGGGGCCCTGCGCCCATTTTTCCGCTCGAAAAAATGGCAAAAATAATGCGGGAGGCCCTGCGCCCATTTTTCCACCAGAAAAGGCCAAAATCCGTGAGCTATATAGCACACGGATTGTGGCCAAATTTCACGTTTCGGGGGCGGCGTGGGATTTTGGGCTGGCGTCGTTGGGTTTGGTGGGAGTTGGTGGCGGGAGAAAACGGAATCCAATTCCGAGCTCCGAAACTCGTTTTACAGGCATCTTACCGGCAGCGAACGGGTGCCCAAACGGGTGGGCCAACTCGTCCGATTCAGGCAAAACCGGAGAAAGAAGTGGAAGGTAGGTGTGGATCTCAGTTTTTGGTCCAAGAATACGAAGAAACGGCGAGGACCGTGTGTTCGCATTTTGGCCAAATGCTCGCCCGCGGCCAAGGCCAAGCCACGCAGCCACCCCGCGGCCAATGCCAAGGCACAGGGCCACGCTCGAGCTCCCTATCCTTGCCTGGGGAGCGTGGCCCGAGTGTGTGTTGTGTGTGCGTGAAAGTGTTCAACCTGCCTTGGTCGCGAGCATGTGTTGCATTTCGAGCAAGGCACGGAGCCAGCTCGCGGCCAAGGCCAAGGCCGAGGCACGCAGCCACCCCGTGGCCAAGGCCAAGGCACGCGTCCATCCCGCGGCCAAGGCCATGGCACCCAGCCAGCCTGCGGCCAAGGCCTAAGCACACAGCCAGCCCGCGGCCAAGGCCTTGGCACGCAGCCAGCCCGCCAAGGCCAGGCACAAGCCCGCCCAAGGCACACCCAGCCCGCGCCAGCCAGCCCAAGCCCGCCCTTGGCACGCACCACCCCGAACCAAGGCCAAGGCCTTGGCACGCAGCCAGCCCGCGGCCAAGGCCTTGGCACGCCGCCACCCCGAACCCAAGGCCAAGGCCATGGCACGCATCCACCCCGCGGCCATGGCACGCATCCACCCCGCGGCCAAGGCCAAGGCCGTGTGCTGTAGCCCACGGATATTGGCCAACTTTTGTGTTTCCGGGGCGGTGCGGGATTTTTAGGTGATGCATTAGATACGTGCGACAGTCGAGCGTTGGAAAAGAGGGGAGTCGATTTCGAGGTCCGAACCTCATATTACGGCCGATTTACCGAGGTTGCGGTGGTGCGGAAAGGGGACGAAACGTGCCCGCGAATTGGTCTGATTGTGGTAGAACTGGGCCGGGGGCCTCCTCACGGCGCAAGTAATGCTTTCCGCTCGAAGAAATGGCAAAAATAATGCGGGAGGCCCTGCGCCCATTTTTCCTCCTGAAAAGGCGAAAATCCGTGAGCTATAGGACATGGATTGTGGCCACATTTCGCGTTTCGGGGGCGGCGTGGGATTTTGGGCTGCCGTCGTCGGGTTTGGTGGGAGTCGGTGGCAGGAGAAAACGGAATCCAATTCCGACCTCCGAAACTCGTTTTACGGCCATCTTACCGGCAGCGAACGGGTGCCCAAACGGGTGGGCCAACTCGTCCGATTCAGGCAAAACCGGAGAAAGAAATGGAAGGTAGGTGTGGATCTCAGTTTTTGGTCCAAGAATACTAAGAAACGGCAAGGACCGTGTGCTCACATTTTGGCCAAATGCTCGCCCGCGGCCAAGGCCAAGCCACGCAGCCACCCCGCGGCCAACGCCAAGGCACAGGGCCACGCTCGAGCTCCCTATCCTTGCCTCGGGAGCGCGGCCGGAGTGTGTGTTGTGTGTGCGTGAGAGTGTGCGACCTGCCTTGGTTGCAAGCATGTGCTGCATTTCGACCAAGGCACGGAGCCAGCCTGCGGCCAAGGCCAAGGCCGAGGCACGCAGCCACCCCGTGGCCAAGGCCAAGGCACACGTCCACCCCGCGGCCATGGCCATGGCACCCAGCCAGCCCGCGGCAAAGGCCTAGGCACCCAGCCAGCGCGCGGCCAAGGCCTAGGCACGCAGCCACCCCGCGGCCAAGGTCTAGGCACGCAGCCACCCCGCGGCCAAGGACAAGGCCATGGCACGCAGCCACCCCGTGGCCAAGGCCAAGGCCATGGCACGCAGCCACCCCGCGGCCAAGGCCAAGGCCGTGTGCTGTAGCTCACGGATCTTGGCCAACTCTCGCGCTTCCGGGGCGGTGCGGGATTTTGGGGTTATGCATTAGATACGTGCGACACTCGAGCGTTGAAAAAGAGGGGAGTCGATTTCGAGGTCCGAACCTCGTTTTACGGCCGATTTACCGAGGGTGCGGGGGTGCGAAAAGGTGACGAAACGTGCCCGCGAATTGGTCCGATTTTGATAGAACTTGGCCAGGGGCCTCCTCACGGCGCAAGTACTGTTTTCCGTTCGAAGAAATACCGAAAATAATGCGGGAGGCCCTGCGCCCACTTTTCCCCCGGAAAAGGCCGAAATCCGTGAGCTATAGCACACGGATTGTGGTCAAATTTCGCGTTTTGGGGGCGGCGTGTGATTTTGGGCTGGCGTGGTCGGGTTTGGTGGGAGTCGGTGGGGGGAGAAAACGGAATCCAATTCCGAGCTCCGAAACTCGTGTTACGGCCATCTTACCGGCAGCGAACGGATGCCCAAACGGGTGGGCCCACTCGTCCGATTCAGGCAAAACCGTAGAAAGAACTGGAAGGTTGGTGTGGATCTCAGTTTTTGGTCCAAGAATACGAAGAAACGGCGAGGACCGTGTGCTCACATTTTGGCCAAATGCTCGCCCGCGGCCAAGGCCAAGCCAGGCAGCCACCCTGCGGCCAACGCCAAGGCACAGGGCCACGCTCGAGCTCCCTATCCTTGCCTTGGGAGCGCGGCCGGAGTGTGTGTTGTGTGTGCGTGAGAGTGTGCGACCTGCCTTGGTCGCGAGCATATGCTGCCTTTCGAGAAAGGCACGTAGCCAGCCAGCGGCCAAGGCCAAGGCCGAGGCACGCAGCCACCCCGCGGCCAAGGCGAAGGCACAGGGCCACGCTCGAGCGCCCTATTCTTGCCTCGGAAGCGCGGCCGGAGTGTGTGTTGTGTGTGCGTGAGAGTGTACGACCAGCCTTGGTCGCGAGCATGTGCTGCATTTCAAGCAAGGCACGAGCCAGCCCGCGGCCAAGGCCAAGGCCAAGGCCGAGGCACGCAACCACCCCGTGGCCAAGGCCAACGCACGCGTCCACCCCGCGGCCAAGGCCATGGCACCCAGCCAGCCAGCGGCCAAGGCCTAGGCACGCAGCCAGCCCGCGGCCAAGGCCTTATCATGCAGCCACCCCGAGGCCAAGGCCAAGGCCATGGCACGCAGCCACCCCGCGGCCAAGGCCAAGGCCGTGTACTGTAGCTTACGGATCTTGGCCAACTTTCGCGTTTCCGGGGCGGTGCGGGATTTTGGGGTGATGCATTAGATACGCGCGACAGTCGAGCATTGGAAAAGAGGGGAGTCGATTTCGAGGTCCGAACCTCGTTTTACGGCCGATTTACCGAGGGTGCGGGGTGCGAAAAAGGGACGAAACGTGTCCGCGAATTGGTCCGATTGTGGTAGAACTAGGCCGGGGGCCGCCTCACGGTGCACGTACTGTTTTCCGCTCGAACAAATGGCAAAAATAAGGAGGGAGGCCCTGCAACTATTTTTCCCCCAGAAAAGGCCAAAATCCGTGAGCTATATAGAACACGGATTGTGGCCAAATTTCGCGTTTCGGGGCCGGCGTGGGATTTTGGGCTGGCGTCGTCGGGTTTGGTGGGAGTTGGTGGCGGGAGAAAACGGAATCCAATTCCGAGCTCCGAAACTCGTTTTACGGCCATCTTACCGGCAGCGAACGGGTGCCCAAACGGGTGGGCCCACTCGTCCGATTCAGGCAAAACCGGAGAAAGAAGTGGAAGGTAGGTGTGGATCTCAGTTTTTGGGCCAAGAATACAAAGAAACGGCGAGGACCGTGTGCTCACATTTTGGCCAAATGCTCGCCCGCGGCCAAGGCCAAGCCACGCAGCCACCCCGCGACCAACGCCAAGGCACAGGGCCACGCTCGAGCTCCCTATCCTTGCCTCGGGAGCGCGGCCCGAGTTTGTGTTGTGTGTGCGACCTTCCTTGGTCGCGAGCATGTGTTGCATTTCGAGCAAGGCACGGAGTCAGCCCGCGGCCAAGGCCAAGGACGAGGCACGCAGCCACCCCGTGGCCAAGGCCAAGGCACGCGTCCACCCCGCGGCCAAGGCCATGGCACCCAGCGTTCCCGGTGCCAAGGCCATGGCACCCAGCCAGCCCGCGGCCAAGGCCATGGCACCCAGCCAGCCCGCGGCCAAGGCCATGGCACCCAGCCAGCCCGCGGCCAAGGCCATGGCACCCAGCCAGCCCGCGGCCAAGGCCATGGCACCCAGCCAGCCCGCGGCCAAGCCCTAGGCATGCAGGCAGCCCGCGGCCAAGGCCAAGGCCGAGGCACGCAGCCACCCCGAGGCCAAGGCCTAGGCACGCAGCCACCCCGCGGCAAAGGCCAAGGCCGTGTGCTCTCGCTCACGGAGCTTGGCCAACTTTTGCGTTTCCGGGGCGGTGCGGGATTTTGGGGTGATGCATTAGATACGTGCGACAGTCGAACGTCGGAAAAGAGGGGAGTCGATTTCGAGGTCCGAAGCTCGTTTTACGGCCGATTTACCAAGGGAGCGGAGGTGCGAAAAGGGGAAGAAACGTGCCCTCGAATTGGTCCGATTATGGTAGAACTGGGCCGGGGGCCTCCTCACGGCGCAAGTACTGCTTTCCGCTCGAAGAAATGGCAAAAATAATGCGGGAGGCCCTGCGCCCATTTTTCCGCCAGAAATGGCCAGAATCCGTGAGCTATAGAACACGGATTGTGGCCAAATTTCGCGTTTCGGGGGCGGCGTGAAATTTTGGGCTGGCTTCGTCGGGTTTGGTGGGAGTCGGTGGCGGGAGAAAACGGAATCAAATTCCGTGCTCCGAAACTCGTTTTACTGCCATCTTACCGGCAGCGAACGGGTGCCCAAGCGGGTGGGCCAACTCGTCCGATTCAGGCAAAACCGGAGAAAGAAATGGAAGGTAGGTGTGGATCTCAGTTTTTCGTCCAAGAATACGAAGAAACGGCGAGGACCGTGTGCTCACATTTTGGCCAAATGCTGGCCCACAGCCAACGCCAAGGCACAGGGCCACGCTCGAGCTCCCTATCCTTGCCTCGGGAGCGCGGCCGGAGTGTGTGTTGTGTGTGCGTGAGAGTGTGCGACCTGCCTTGGTCGCGAGCATGTGCTGCATTTCGAGCAGGGCACGGAGCCAGCCCGCGGCCAAGGCCAAGGCCGAGGCACGCAGCCACCCCGTGGCCAAGACCAAGGCACGCGTCCACCCCGCGGCCAAGGCCATGGCACCCAGCCAGCCCGCGGCCAAGGCCTTGGCACACAGCCAGCCCGCGGCCAAGGCCTTGGCACAGAGCCACCCCGAGGCCAAGGCCAAGGCCATGGCACGCAGCCACCCCGCGGCCAAGGCCAAGGCCGTGTGCTGTAGCTCACGGATCTTGGCCAACTTTCGCGTTTCCGTGGCGGTACGGGATTTTGGGGTGATGCATTAGATACGTGCGACAGTCGAACGTTGGAAAAGAGGGGAGTCGATTTCGAGGTCCGAACCTCGTTTTACGGCCGATTTACCAAGGGTGCGGGGGTGCGAAAAGGGGACGAAACGTGCCCGTGAATTGGTACGTTTGTCGTAGAACTGGGCCGGGGGCCTCCTCACGGCGCAAGTACTGTTTTCCGCTCGAAAAAATGGCGAAAATAATGCGGGAGGCCCTGCACCCATTTTTCCCCCGGAAAAGGCCAAAATCTGTGAGCTATAGTACACGGATTGTGGCCAAATTTCACGTTTCAGGGGCGGCGTGGGATTTTCGGCTTGCGTGGTCGGGTTTGGTGGGAGTCGGTGGCGGGAGAAAAGGGAATCCATTTCCGAGCTCCGAAACTCATTTTACGGCCATCTTACCGGCAGCGAACGGGTGCCCAAACGGGTGGGCCCACTCGTCCGATTCAGGCTAAACCGGAGAAAGAAGTGGAAGGTAGGTGTGGATCTCAGTTTTTGGTCCAAGAATACGAAGAAACGGCGAGGACCGTGTGCTCACATTTTAGCCAAATGCTCGCCCGCGGCCAAGGCCAACCCATGCAGCCACCCCACGGCCAACGCCAAGGCACAGGGCCACGCTCGAGCTCCCTATCCTTGCCTCGGGATCGCGGCGGGAGTGTGTGATGTGTGTGCATGAGAGTGTGCGACCTGCCTTGGTCGTGAGCATGTGCTGCATTTCGAGCAAGGCACGGAGCCAGCCCGCGGCCAAGGCCAAGGCCGAGGCACGCAGCCACCCCGTGGCCAAGGCCAAGGCACGCGTTCACCCCGCGGCCAAGGGCATTGCACACAGCCACCCCGTGGCCAAGGCCATGGCACCCAGCCAGCCCGCGGCAAAGGCCATGGCACCCAGCCACCCCGCGGCCATGGCCAAGGCCTTGTGCTGTAGCTCACGGATCTTGGCCAACTTTCGCGTTTCCGGGGCGGTGCTGGTTTTTGGGGAGATGCATTAGATACGTGCGACAGTCGAACGTCGGAAAAGAGGGGAGTTGATTTCGAGGTCCGAACCTCGTTTTATGGCCGATTTACCGAGGGATCGGGGGTGCGAATAGGGGACGAAACGTGCCCTCGAATTGGTCCAATTGTGGTAGAACTGGGCCGGGGGCCTCCTCACGGCGCAAGTACTGCTTTCCGCTCGGAGAAATGGTAAAAATAATGCGGGAGGCCCTGCGCCCATTTTTCCGCCAGAAAAGGCCAAAATCCGTGAGCTATAACACACGGATTGTGGCCAAATTTCGCATTTCGGGGGCGGCGTGGGATTTTGGGCTGCCATGGTCGGGTTTGGTGGGAGTCAGTGGCGGGAGAAAACGGAATCAAATTCCGAGCTCCGAAACTCGTTTTTCGGCCAACTTACCGGCAGAGAACGGGTGCCCAAACGGGTGGGCCAACTCGTCCGATTCAGGCAAAACCGGAGAAAGAAGTGGAAGGTAGGTGTGGATCTCAGTTTTTGGTCCAAGAATACGAAGAAACGGCGAGGACCGTGTGCTCACATTTTGGCCAAATGCTCGCCTGCGGCCAAGGCCAAGCCATGCAGCCACCCCTCGGCCAACGCCAAGGCACAGGGCCACGCTCGAGCTCCCTATCCTTGCCTCGGGAGCGCGGCCGGAGTGTGTGTTGTGTGTGCATGGGAGTGTACGACCTGCCTTGGTCGCGAGCATGTGCTGCATTTCGAGCAAGGCACGGAGCCACCCCGCGGCCAAGGCCGAGGCACGCAGCCACCCCGTGGCCAAGGCCAAGGCAGGCGTCCACCCCGCGGCCAAGGCCATGGCACCCAGCCAGCCCGCGGCCAAGGCCTTGGCACACAGCCAGCCCGCGGCCAAAGCCTTGGCACGGAGCCACCCCGAGGCCAAGGCCAAGGCCATGGCACGCAGCCACCCCGCGGCCAAGGCCAAGGCCGTGTGCTGTAGCTCACGGATCTTGGCCAACTTTCGCATTTCCGGGTTTCGTCGGGTTTGGTGGGAGTTGGTGGCGGGAGAAAACGGAATCCAATTCCGAGCTTCGAAACTCATTTTACGGTCATCTTACCGGCAGCGAACGGGTGCCCAAAGGGGTAAGCCCACTCGTCCGATTCAGGCAAAACCGGAGAAAGAAGTGGAAGGCAGGTGTGGATCCCAGTTTTTGGTCCAAGAATACGAAGAAACGGCGAGGACCGTGTGCTCACATTTTGGCCAAATGCTCGCCCGCGGCCAAGGCCAAGCCATGCAGCCACCCCTCGGCCAACGCCAAGGCACAGGGCCACGCTCGAGCTCCCTATCCTTGCCTCGGGAGTGCGGCCGGAGTGTGTGTTGTGTGTGCGTGAGAGTGTGCGACCGGCCTTGGTCGCCAGCTTATGCTGGATTTCGAGAACGGCACGTAGCCAGCCCGCGGCCAAGGCCAAGGCCGAGGCACGCAGCCACCCCGTGGCCAAGGCCTAGGCACGCGTCCACCCGACGGCCAAGGCCATGGCACCCAGCCAGCCCGCGGCCAAGGCCTAGGCACGCAGCCACCCCGCGGCCAAGGCCTTGGCACCCAGCCACCCTGCGGCCAAGGCCTAGGCACGCAGCCACCCCGCGGCCAAGGCCAAGGCCGTGTACTGTCGCTCACGGATCTTGGCCAACTTTCGCGTTTCCGGGGCGGTGCGGGATTTTGGGTTGATGCATTGGATACGTGCGACAGTCGAACGTCGGAAAAGAGGGGAGTCGATTTCGAGGTCCGATCCTCGTTTTACGGCCGATTTACCGAGGGTGCGGGGGTGCGAAAAGGCGAAGAAACGTGCCCTCGAATTGGTCCGATTGTGGTAGAACGGGGCCGGGGGCCTCCTCACGGCGCAAGTACTGCTTTCCGCTCGAAGAAATGGTAAAAATAATGCGGGAGGCCCTGCGCCCATTATTCCGCCAGAAAAGGCCAAAATCCGTTAGCTATTGCACACGGATTGTGGCCA
The DNA here is from genome assembly GCA_030449905.1 of Luvunga scandens. Taxonomy (NCBI): domain Eukaryota; kingdom Viridiplantae; phylum Streptophyta; class Magnoliopsida; order Sapindales; family Rutaceae; genus Luvunga; species Luvunga scandens. Next base: position 93,644 of record JASUUG010000289.1, on the reverse strand, counting down.
AATTTCGCGTTTCGGGGGCGGCGTGGGATTTTGGGCGGGCGTCGTCGGGTTTGGTGGGAGTCGGTGGCGGGAGAAAACGGAATCCAATTCCGAGTTCCGAAACTCGTTTTACGGCCATCTTACCAGCAGCGAAAGGGTGCCCAAACGGGTGGGCCAACTCGTCCCATTTCGGCGAAACCAGAGAAAGAAGTGGAAGTTAGGTGTGGATCTCAGTTTTTGGTCCAAGAATACGAAGAAACGGCGAGGACCGTGTGCTCACATTTTGGCCAAATGCTCGCCCGCGGCCAAGGCCAAGCCACGCAGGCACCCCGCGGCCAAGGCCAAGCCACGCAGGCACCCCGCGGCCAACGCCAAGGCACAGGGCCACGCTCGAGCTCCCTATCCTTGCCTCGGGAGCGCGGCTGGAGTGTGTGTTGTGTGTGCGTGAGAGTGTGCGACCTGCCTTGGTCACGAGCATGTGCTGCATTTCGAGCAAGGCACGGAGCCAGCCCGCGGCCAAGGCCAAGGCCGAGGCATGCGGCCACCCCGTGGCCAAGGCCATGGCACGCAGCCTCCCCGCGGCCAAGGCCAAGGCCTTGTGCTGTAACTCACGGATCTTGGCCAACTTTCGCGTTTCCGGGGCGGTGCGGGATTTTGGGGTGATGCATTAGATACGTGCGACAGTCGACCGTTGGAAAAGAGGGGAGTCGATTTCGAGGTCCGAACCTCGTTTTACGGCCGATTTACCAAGGGTGCGGGGGTGCGAAAAGGGGACGAAACGTGCCCGTGAATTGGTCCGATTGTCGTAGAACTGGGCCGGGGGCCTCCTCACGGCGCAAGTACTGTTTTCCGCTCGAAAAAATGGCGAAAATAATGCGGGAGGCCCTGCGCCCATTTTTCCCCCGGAAAAGGCCAAAATCTGTGAGCTATAGTACACGGATTGTGGCCAAATTTCGCGTTTCGGGGGCGGCGTGGGATTTTCGGCTTGCGTGGTCGGGTTTGGTGGGAGTCGGTGGCGGGAGAAAACGGAATCCAATTCCGAGCTCCGAAACTCGTTTTACGGCCATCTTACCGGCAGCGAACGGGTGCCCAAACGGGTGGGCCAACTCGTCCGATTCAGGAAAAACCAGAGAAACAAGTGAAAGGTAGGTGTGGATCTCAGTTTTTGGTCCAAGAATACGAAGAAACGGCGAGGACCGTGTGCTCACATTTTGGCCAAATGCTCGCCCGCGGCCAAGGCCACGCCACGCAGCCACCCCGTGGCCAATGCCAAGGCATAGGGCCACGCTCGAGCTCCCTATCCTTGCCTCTGGAGCGCGGCCGGAGTGTGTGTTGTGTGTGCGTGAGAGTGTGCGACCTGCCTTGGTCGCGAGCATGTGCTGCATTTCGAGCAAGGCAGGGAGCCAGCCCGCGGCCAAGGCCAAGGCCGAGGCACGCAGCCACCCCGCGGGCAAGGCCAAGGCACGCGTCCACCCCGCGGCCAAGGCCATGCCACCCAGCCAGCCCACGGCCAAGGCCTTGGCCGCAAAACGAGTTTCGGAGCTCGGAATTGGATTCCTTTTTCTCCCGCCACCGACTCCCACCAAACCCGACGAGGCCAGCCCAAAAGACCACGCCGCCCCCGAAACGCGAAATTTTGCCACAATCCGTGTGCTATAGCTCACGGATTTTGGCCTTTTCTGGCGGAAAAATGGGCGCAGGGCCTCCCGCATTATTTTTGTCATTTCTTCGAGCGGAAAGCAGTACTTGCGCCGTGAGGAGGCCCCCGGCCCAGTTCTAATACCAATCGGACCAATTCGCGGGCACGTTTCGTCCCCTTTTCGCACCCCCGCACCCTCGGTAAATCGGCCGTAAAACGAGGTTCGGACCTCGAAATCGACTCCCCTCTTTTCCAATGCTCGACTGTTGCACGTATCTAATGCATCACCCCAACATCCCGCACCGCCCCGGAAACGCGAAAGTTGGCCAAGATCCGTCAGCTACAGCACACGGCCTTGGCCTTGGCCACGGGGTGGCTGCGTGCCATGGCCTTGGCTTTGGCCTCGGGGTGGCTGTGTGCCAAGGCCTTGGCCGCGGGCTGGCTGCGTGCCATGGTCTTGGCCGCGGGCTGGCTGGGTGCCATGGCCTTGGCCGCGGGGTGGACGCGTGCCTTGGTCTTGGCCACGGGGTGGCTGCGTGCCTCGGCCTTGGCCTTGGCCGCGGGCTGGCTCCGTGCCTTGCTCGAAATGCAGCACATGCTCGCGACCAAGGCAGGTCGCACACTCTCACGCACACACAACACACACTCCGGCCGCGCTCCCGAGGCAAGGATAGGTAGCTCGAGCGTGGCCCTGTGCCTTGGCGTTGGCCGCGGGGTGGCTGCGTGGCTTGGCCTTGGCCGCGGGCGAGCATTTGGCCAAAATATGAGCACACGGTCCTCGCCGTTTCTTCGTATTCTTGGACCAAAAACTGAGATCCACACCTACCTTCCACTTCTTTCTCCGGTTTTGCCTGAATCGGACGAGTGGGCCCACCCGTTTGGGCACCCGTTCGCTGCCGGTAAGATGGCCGTAAAACGAGTTTCGGAGTTCGGAATTGAATTCCGTTTTCTCCCGCCACCGACTCCCACCAAACCCGACGAGGCCAGCCCAAAAGACCACGCCGCCCCCGAAACGCGAAATTTGGCCACAATCCGTGCGCTACAGCTCACGGATTTTGGCCTTTTCCGGGGGAAAAATGGGCGCAGGGCCTCCCGCATTATTTTCGCAATTTCTTCGAGCGGAAAACAGTACTTGCGCCGTGAGGAGGCCCCCGGCCCAGTTCTAATACCAATCGGACCAATTCGCGGGCACGTTTCGTCCCCTTTTCGCACCCCCGCACCCTCGGTAAATCGGCCGTAAAACGAGGTTCGGACATCGAAATCGACTCCCCTCTTTTCCAACGCTCGACTGTCGCACGTATCTAATGCATCACCCCAAAATCCCGCACCGCCCCGGAAATGCGAAAGTTGGCCAAGATCCGTGAGCTACAGCACACGGCCTTGGCCTTGGCCGCGGGGTGGCTGCGTGCCATGGCCTTGGCTTTGGCCTCGGGGTGGCTGTGTGCCAAGGCCTTGGCCGCGGGCTGGCTGGGTGCCATGGTTTTGGCCGCTGGCTGGCTGGGTGCCATGGCCTTGGCCGCGGGGTGGACGCGTGCCTTGGTCTTGGCCACGGGGTGGCTGCGTGCCTCGGCCTTGGCCTTGGCCGCGGGCTGGCTCCGTGCCTTGCTCGAAATGCAGCACATGCTCGCGACCAAGGCAGGTCGCACACTCTCACGCACACACAACACACACTCCGGCCGCGCTCCCGAGGCAAGGATAGGGAGCTCGAGTGTGGCCCTGAGCCTTGGCCTTGGCCGCGGGGTGGCCGCGTGCCTTGGCCGCAGGCGAGCATTTGGCCAAAATGTGAGCACACGGTCCTCACCGTTGCTTCGTATTCTTGGACCAAAAACTGAGATCCACACCTACCTTCCACTTCTTTCTCCGGTTTTACCTGAATCCGACGAGTTGGCCCACCCGTTTCGGCACCCGTTCTCTGGCGGTAAAATGGCTGTAAAACGAGTTTCGGAGCTTGGAATTGGATTCCGTTTTCTCCCGCCACCGACTCCCACCAAACCTGACCACGCCAGCCAAAAATCACACGCCGCCCCCGAAACGCGACATTTGGCCGCAATCCGTGTGCTGTAGCTCACGGATTTTGGCCTTTTCGGGCGGAAAAATGGGCGCAGGGCCTCCCGCATTATTTTTGCCATTTCTTCGAGCGCAAAGCATTACTTGCGCCGTGAGGTGGCCCCCGGCCCAGTTCTACCACAATCGGACCAATTCGAGGGCACGTTTCGTCCCCTTTTCGCACCCCCGCACCCTCGGTAAATCGGCCGTAAAACGAGGTTCGGACCTCAAAGTCGACTCCCCTCTTTTCTGACGTTCGACTGTCGCACGTATCTAATGCATCACCCCAAAATCCCGCACCGCCCCGGAAACGCGAAAGTTGGCCAAGATCCGTGAGCGACAACGCACGGCCTTGGCCGCGGGGTGGCTGCGTGCCTAGGCCGCGACCATGTGCTGCATTTCGAGCATGTTACGCAGCCACCCCGCGGCCAAGGACTAGGCACGCAGCCACCCCGCGGCCAAGGCCGTGTGCTGTAGCTCACGGACCTTGGTCAACTTTCGCGTTTCCGGGGCGGGGCTGGATTTTGGGGTGATGCATTAGATACGTGCGACAGTCGATCGTCGGAGAAGATGGCTGTCGATTCCGAGGTCCGAACCTCGTTTTACGTCTGATTTACCGAACGTGCGGGGGTGCGAAAAGGGAACGAAACGTGCCGGCGAATTTGTCCGGTTGTGGTAGAACTGGGCCGGGGGCCTCGTCACGGTGCTAGTACTGTTTTCCTCTCGAAGAAATGGCAAAAATACTGCAGGAGGCCCTGCGCCCATTTTTCCGCCCAAAAAGGCCAAAATCTGTGAGCTACAGCACACGGATTGCGGCCAAATGTCGCGTTTCGGGGGCGGCGTGTGATTTTTGGCTGGCGTGGTCAGGTTTGGTGGGAGTCAGTGGCGGGAGAAATCGGAATCCAATTCCAAGCTCTGAAACTCGTTTTACAGCCATTTTACCGCCAGAGAACGGGTGCCGAAATGGGTGGGCCAACTCGTCGGATTCAGGTAAAACCGGAGAAAGAAGTGGAAGGTAGGTGTGGATCTCAGTTTTTGGTCCAAGAATACGAAGCAACGGTGAGGACCTTGTGCTCACATTTTGGCCAAATGCTCGCCCGCGGCCAAGGCCAAGGCCAAGGCACGCGGCCACCCCGCGGCCAAGGCCAGACTCAGGGCCACGCTCGAGCTCCCTATCCTTGCCCCGGGAGCACGGCCCAAGTGTGTGTTGTGTGTGCGCGAGAGTGTGCGACGTGCCTTGGTCGCGAGCATGTGCTGCATTTCGAGCAAGGCACGCAGCCAGCCCGCGGCCAAGGCCAAGGCACGCAGCCACCCCGTGGCCAAGGCCAAGGACATGGCACCCAGCCACCCCGCAGACAAGGCTTAGGTACGCAGCCACCCCGCGGCCAAGGCCAAGGCCATGGCACCCAGCCACCCCGCGGCCAAGGCCTAGGCACGCAGCCACCCGTGGCCAAGGCCAAGGCCATGGCACCAGCCACCCCTTCGCCAAGGCCAAGGCACGCGGCCACCCCGCGGCTAAGGCCAAGGCACAGGGCCACGCTCGAGCTCCCTATCCTTGCCGCAGGAGCGCGGTGCAAGTGTGTGTTGTGTGTGTGCGAGACTGTGCGACGTGCCTCGGTCACGAGCATGTGCTGCATTTCGAGCAAGGCACGGAGCCAGCCCGCGGCCAAAGCCAAGACACGCAGGCACCCCGCGGCCAAAGCCAAGGCCATGGCACCCAGCCACCCCGCGGCCAAGGCCTAGGCACACAGCCACCCCGCGGCCATGGCCTAGGCACGCAGCCATCCCGCGGCCATGGACTAGGCACGCAGCCGCCCCGCGGCCAAGGCAATGAGCTACTTGGCCAACTTTCGCATTTTTCCGCCCGAAAAGGCCAAAATCCGTGAGCTATAGCACACGGATTGCGGCCAAATTTTGCATTTCGAGGGCGGCGTGGGATTTTTGGCTGGCGTGGTCGGGTTTGCTAGGAGTCGGTGGCGGGAGAAAACGGAATCCAATTCCGAGCTCCGAAACTCGTTTTACGGCCATTTTACCGCCAGAGAACGAGTGCCAAACGGGTGGGCGAACTCGTCAGATTCAGGCAAAACCGGAGAAAGAAGTGGAAGGTAGGTGTGGATCTCTGTTTTTGGTCCAAGAATACGAAGCAACGGCGAGGACCTTGTGCTCACATTTTGGCCAAATGCTCGCCCGCGGCCAAGGCACGCGGCCACCCCGCGGCCAAGGCCAAGGCACAGGGCCACGCTCGAGCTCCATATCCTTGCCCCGGGAGCGCGGCCGAAGTGTGTATTGTGTGTGCGCGAGAGTGTGCGACTTGCCTTGGTCGCGAGCATGTGCTGCATTTCGAGCATGGCACGCAGCCAGCCCGAGGCCAAGGGCAAGGCACGCAGCCACCCCGCGGCCATGGCCTAGGCACGCAGCCACCCCTCGGCCAAGGCAATGAGCTACTTGGCCAACTTTCGCATTTTTCTGCCCGAAAAGGCCAAAATCCGTGAGCTATAGCACTCGGATTGCGGCCAAATTTTTGCCAAGGGCGGCGTGGCATTTTTGGCTGGCGTGAGCTGGGACTTGGCCATGGCACCAGCCAAACTTTTACATTTTACCGCCACCCCGAGAAGGCCAAAATCCGTGAGCTATAGCACACGCCTTGGTCACGAGCATGTGCTGCATTTTTGGGCACGGAGCCAGCCCGCGGCCAAAGCCAAGACACGCAGGCGGCCAAAGCCAAGGCTGGCACCCAGTCCCCGGGGCCTGCTGGGAGTCGGCACACAGCCATCCCGCGGAGAAAACTAGAATGAGCTACTTGGCCAACTTTCGTTTTTTCCGCCATTTTACCGCCAAATTTTGCATTTCGAGAGTCGGGGGAGAAAACGGAATCCATTGCCAAACTCGGTTTTACCGGGAGAACGAAAACGGGTGGGCGAACTCTCAGATTCAGGCAAAACCGGAGAAAGAAGTGGAAGGTAGGTGTGGATCTCAGTTTTGGTCCAAGAATACGAACCTTGTGCTCAACGGCGAGGCACGACCTTGTGCTCACATTTTGGCCAAATGCTTGCCAATGTACTGCATTTTCCATGGCAATGGCGAGCCAGCCCGAGCCAAGGGGCCCTGCAGCCCATGCCCCCGGCCATGGCCTCACGCAGCCACCCGGCTAAGCAAGGCAAAATCCGTGAGCTATAGCACACGGATTGGCCAAATTTCACCGCCAAGGCCAAAATCCAAGGCAGGGCACGCGGGTTCCCTGGCGTGGTCCTTTGCTGGGAGTCGGTGGCCCAGAATCCAATTCCGAGCTCCTATCCTTTACGGTTTTACCGTGGATCCCCAAACGGGTGCCAAACGGTGGGCGAACTATTTTAGGTGTGGATCTCAGTTTTTGGTCCAAGAATACGAGCGCGGCAGGGCCCTTGTGCTCACATTTTGGCTCAAATGCTTGCCTTGGTCGCGTGCATGTGCTGCATTTCAAAGGCATGGCACGCAGCCAGCCAAGGCCAAGGCACGCGGGCCACGCCGAGCCCTATCCTTGCCCAGGCAGCCCCCAAGTGTGTATTTTGTGTGCCGAGAGTGTGCCTTGCCACCCCGTGCATGTGCTGCATTTCAAGGATGGCACGCAGCCAGCCCGGCGGCACGAGTCCAAGGCCATGGCACCCAGCCACCCCGAGGCCAAGGCCAGGCCATGGCACGCAGCCACTCCGCGGCCAAGGCCGTGTGCTGTAGCTCACGGATCTGGCCAACTTTCGCGTTTCCGGGGCATGACGGGATTTTGGGGTGATGCATTAGATACGTGCGACAGTCGAACGTCGGAGAAGACGGGAGTTGATTCCGAGGTCCGAACCTCGTTTTACGTCTGATTTACCGAATGTGCGGGTGTGCGACAAGGGGACGAAACGTGCCCGCGAATTGGTCCGGATGTGGTAGAACTGGGCCGGGGGCCTCCTCACGGTGCTAGTACTGTTTTCCTCTCGAAGAAATGGCGAAAATAATGCGGGAGGCCCTGCGCCCATTTTTCCGCCCGAAAAGGCCAAAATCTGTGAGCTATAGCACACAGATTGCGGCCAAATTTCACGTTTCGGGAGCGGCGTGGGATTTTTTACCGGCGTGGTCGGGTTTGGTGGGAGTCGGTGGTGGGAGAAAACGGAATCCAATTCCGAGCTCCAAAACTCGTTTTACGGCCATTTTACCGCCAGAGAACGGGTGCCCAAACAGGTGGGCCAACTCATCCGATTCAGGCAAAACCGGAGAAAGAAGTGGAAGTTAGGTGTGGATCTCAGTTTTTGGTCCAAGAATACGAAGCAACGGCGAGGACCGTGTGCTCACATTTTGGCCAAATGCTCGCCCGCGGCCAAGGCACAGGGCCACGCTCGAGCTCCATATCCTTGCCCCGGGAGCGCGGCCGAAGTGTGTATTGTGTGTGCGCGAGAGTGTGCGACGTGCCTTGGTCCCGAGAATGTGCTGCATTTCGAGCATGGCACGCAGCCAGCCCGAGGCCAAGGGCAAGGCACGCAGCCACCCCGCGGCCAAGGCCAAGGCCATGGCACCCAGCCACCCAGCGGCCAAAGCCTAGGCACGCAGCCACCCCTAGGCCAAGGCCGTGTGCTGTAGCTCATGGATCTTGGCCAACTTTCACGTTTCTGGGGCGGGGCAGGATTTTGGGGTGATGCATTAGATATGTGCGACAGTCGAACGTCGGAGAAGACGGGAGTCGATTCCGAGGTCCGAACCTCGTTTTCCGTCTAATTTAACGAACGTGCGGGGTTACGAAAAGGGAACGAAACGTGCCCGCGAATTGGTCCGGTTGTGGTAGAACTGAGCCGGGGGCCTCCTCACGGTGCTAGTACTGTTTTCCTCTCGAAGAAATGGCGAAAATAATGCGGGAGGCCCTGCGCCCATTTTTCCGCACGAAAAGGCCAAAATCCGTGAGCGCGGTCCAAGTGTGTGTTGTGTGCGTGCGAGAGTGTGCGACGTGCCTTGGTCGCAAGCATGTGCTGCATTTCGAGCAAGGCTCGCAGCCAGCCCGCGGCCAAAGCCAAGGCACGCAGCCACCCCGCGGCCAAAGCCAAGGCCATGGCACCCAGCCACCCCGCGACGAAGGCCTAGGCACGCAGCCACCCCGCGGCCAAGGCCTAGACACGCATCCACCCCGCGGCCATGGCCTAGCCACGCAGCCACCCCACGGACATGGCCTAGCCACGCAGCCACCCCACGGCGTAGGCCGTGTGCTCTAGCTCGCGGATCTTGGCCAACTTTCGCATTTTTCTGCCCGAAAAGGCCAAAATCCGTGAGCTATAGCACACGGATTGCGGCCAAATTTCGCGTTTCGGGGGGGCCATGGGATTTTTGGCTGGCGTGGTCGGGTTTGGTGGGAGTCGGTGGCAGGAGAAAACGGAATCCAATTCCGAGCTCCGAAACTCGTTTTACGGCCATTTTACCGCCAGAGAACGGGTGCCCAATCGGGTGGGCCAACTCGTCCGATTCAGGCAAAACCGGAGAAAGAAGTGGAAGGTAGGTGTGGATCTCAGTTTTTGGTCCAAGAATACGAAGCAACGGCGAGGACCGTGTGCTCACATTTTGGCCAAATGCTCGCCCGCGGCCAAGGCACGCGGCCACCCCGCGGCCAAGGCACGCGGCACACCGCAAGCCAAGGCACGCCACCACCCCGCTGCCAAAGCCAAGGCACAGGGCCACGCCAAGGCACAGAGCTCCCTCCCTATCCTGTCCCCGGGTGCGCGGCCCAAGTTTGTGCTGTGTGTGCGCGAGAGTGTGCGACGTGCCTTGGTCGCGAGCATGTGCTGCATTTCGAGCAAGGCACGTAGCCAGCCCGCGGCCAAGGCCAAGGCACACAGCCACCCCGTGGCCAAGGCCTAGGCACGCAGCCAGCCCACGGCCAAGGCCAAGACCATGGCACCCAGCCACCCCGCGGCCAAGGCCTAGGAACGCAGCCACCCCGTGGCCAAGGCCAAGGCCTAGGCACGCAGCCACCCCGCGGCCAAGGCCAAGGCCTAGGCACGCAGCCACCCCGCGGCCAAGGCCAAGGCCATGGCACCCAGCCACCCCGCGGCCAAGGCCTAGGCACGCAGCCACCCCGTGGCCATGGCCATGGCACCCAGCCACCCCGCAGCCAAGGCCAAGGCACAGGGCCACGCTCGAGCTCCCTATCCTTGCCGCGGGAGCGCGGCCCAAGTTTGTGCTGTGTGTGCGCGAGAGTGTGCGACGTGCCTTGGTCGCGAGCATGTGCTGCATTTCGAGCAAGGCACGCAGCCAGCCCGCGGCCAAGGCCAAGGCACGCAGCCACCCCGCGGCCAAGGCCAAGGCCATGGCACCCGGCCACCCCGCGGCCAAGGCCTAGGCACGCAGCCACCCGGCGGCCAAGGCCAAGGCCATGGCACCCAGCCACCCAGCGGCCAAGGCCAAGCCACGCAGCCACCCCGTGGCCGAGGCCAAGGCACGCAGCCACCCCGTGGCCAAGGCCATGGCACCCAGCCACGCAGCTGCCAAGGCATAGGCACGCAGCCACCCCGCAGCCAAGGCCGTGTGCTGTAGCTCACGGATCTTGGCCAACTTTCGCGTTTCCGGGGCGGGGTGGGGTTTTGGGGTGATGCATTAGATACGTGCGACAGTCGAACGTCGGAGAAGACGGGAGTCGATTCAACGGCGAGGACCATGTGCTCACATTTTGGCCAAATGCTCGCCCGCGGCCAAGGCCAAGGCCAAGGCACGCGGCCACCCTGCGGCCAAGGCCAAGGCACAGGGCCACGCTCGAGCTCCCTATCCTTGCCTCGGGAGCGCGGCCCAAGTGTGTGTTGTGTGTGCGCGAGAGTGTACGACGTGCCTTGGTCGCGAGCATGTGCTGCATTTCGAGCAAGGCACGCAGCCACCCCGCGGCCAAGGTCAAGGCACGCAGCCACCCCGCGGCCAAGGCCAAGGCACGCCGCCCACACGCAGCCCGCACGCGCGCGGCATCAACGGCCAATGCATATAGCGGGCATGGCCCAAGCGTCTGTCCGACTTTGTTTGGGCCGAAATTTTAGGAGGTGACGTATTTCGACCGAAGTTATCTTATGGGACTCAAAAGTGGGGGAAACAGCGCGGAAGCTCCGGGCCCCATTTTTCGGGCCAAAATGGCCAAAGACCGTGTGCTGTAGCTCGCGGATCTGGTCCAACTTTCGTCCCGCGGCCAATGCCCAGGTATGGTGCAGCCAACGCGCACTCCTGAGGCAAGGATAGGGAGCTTGAGCGTGGCCCCGTGCCTTGGCCGTGAGCACCCGTTTTGCCCCCCACTCCCAGCATGCCACGTGAGGCCAAAAACACCTCTTTTCGTGCTACGAAATATTTTTCTCTTTCTATTTAATAGTATTTCACATTTTTTTCTACCATCATGGAAAAAATCACACCGTAATTCAATATACTTTTTTTTTGGGGGGGTGAGAGTCAGCTCAAGGACTGGTGGTGTCTACTGCTGGTGGGTCCAAAATTGCTCTAATACCTCGATTGTCGATTGCATATATATCCTAATATGCTGCAGAAAATAATTTTTAAATTAAATGTGAAATATTCAGATGTGTTGTTTTTGAAATTAATGTAATAATATTTGAAGAGAATATTCGAAGCTTTAGCTCTCGCTTGAACCCCTAACATGTAGGTCAAAAATGCAAATAAATTTTCAAGCCTACCATTGAGACAACTTAAAATATCAATATACAACTCGCAAATAAAATTTATATTTGGATCTAAGATACAAATTAATTATAACTCAAATAATTAACGATTTCACATCACAATTGGACATTTAAGTTGTTGCTTTCTGTGGTCAAATCCAAATTAAAATGTCTTATTGTTGAAAAAAGTTAGGGTTAAAAAATTCGTGCTACAAAAAATGTGTGAAAACAAAAGAGAAACACAAAATTAAGGTTCGGGAAAGCCCCGCAAGCTCCTACGAGAGGCCCTGCGCCCATTTTTCCGCCCGGAAAGGCCAAATTCCGTGAGCTATAGCACACGGATTGTGGCCAAATTTAGTGTTTCGGGGGCGGCGTGAGATTTTTGGCTGGCATGGTTGGGTTTGGTGGGAGTCGGTGGCAGGAGAAAACGGAATCCAATTCCGAGCTCCGAAACTCGTTTTACGGCCATTTTACCGCCAGAGAACGGGTGCCCAATCGGGTGGGCCAACTCGTCCGATTCAGGCAAAACCGGAGAAAGAAGTGGAAGGTAGGTGTGGATCTCAGTTTTTGGTCCAAGAATACGAAGCAACGGCGAGGACCGTGTGCTCACATTTTGGCCAAATGCTCGCCCGCGGCCAAGGCACGCGGCCACCCCGCGGCCAAGGCACGCGGCCACCCCGCGGCCAAGGCCAAGGCACAGGGCCACGCTCGAGCTCCCTATCCTTGCCCCGGGAGCGCGGCCCAAGTTTGTGCTGTGTGTGCGCGAGAGTGTGCGACGTGCCTTGGTCGCGAGCATGTGCTGCATTTCGAGCAAGGCACGTAGCCAGCCCGCGGCCAAGGCCAAGGCACACAGCCACCCCGTGGCCAAGGCCTAGGCACGCAGCCAGCCCACGGCCAAGGCCAAGACCATGGCACCCAGCCACCCCGCGGCCAAGGCCTAGGAACGCAGCCACCCCGTGGCCAAGGCCAAGGCACGCAGCCACCCCGTGGCCAAGGCCAAGGCCTAGGCACGCAGCCACCCCGCGGCCAAGGCCAAGGCCATGGCACCCAGCCACCCCGCGGCCAAGGCCTAGGCACGCAGCCACCCCGTGGCCAAGGCCATGGCACCCAGCCACCCCGCAGCCAAGGCCTTGGCACGCAGCCACCCCGCGGCCAAGGCCGTGTGCTGTAGCTCACCGATCTTGGCCAACTTTCGCGTTTCCAGGGCCGGGCGGGATTTTGGGGTGATGCGTTAGATACGTGCGACATTCGAACGTCGGACAATACGGGAGTCGATTCCGAGGTCCGAACCTCGTTTTACGTCTGATTTACCGAACGTGCAGGGGTGCGAAAAGGGTACGAAACGTGCCCGCAAATTGGTCCGGTTGTGGTAGAACTGGGCCAGGGGCCTCCTCACGGTGCTAGTACTGTTTTCCTCTCGAAGAAATGGCGAAAATAATGCGCGAGGCCCTGCGCCCATTTTTACGCCCGAAAAGGCCAAAATCCGTGAGCTATAGCACACGGATTGCGGCCAAATTTTGCATTTCGGGGGCGGCGTGGGATTTTTGGTGGGCGTGGTCGGGTTTGGTGGGAGTCAGTGGCGGGAGGAAACGGAATCCAATTCCGAGCTCCGAAACTCGTTTTACGGCCATTTTACCGCCAGAGAACGGGTGCCCAAACGGGTGGGCCAACTTGTCGGATTGAGGAAAAACCGGAGAAAGAAGTGGAAGGTAGGTTTGGATCTCAGTTTTTGGTCCAAGAATACGAAGCTACCGCGAGGACCGTGTGCTCACATTTCGGCCAAATGCTCGCCTGCGGCCAAGGCCAAGGCACAGGGCCACGCTCGAGCTCCCTATCCTTGCCCCGGGAGCGCGGCCCAAGTTTGTGTTGTGTGCACGCGAGAGTGTGCGACGTGCCTTTGTCATGAGCATGTGCTGCATTTCGAGCAAGGCACGCAGCCAGCCCGCGGCCAAGGCCAAGGCACGAAGCCACCCCTTGGCCAAGGCCAAGGCCGTGACACCCAGCCACCCCGCGGCCATGGCACCCAGCCACCCCGCGGCCATGGCACCCAGCCACCCCGCGGCCAAGGCCAAGGCACGCAGCCACCCCGTGGCTAAGGCCAAGGCACGCAGACACCCCGTGGCCAAGGCCAAGGCCATGGCACGCAGCCACGCCGCTGCCAAGGCCTAGGCAAGCAGCCACCCCGCGGCCAAGGCCGTGTGCTGTAGCTCATGGATCTTGGCCAACTTTCGTGTTTCCGGGGCGGTGCGGGATTTTGGGGTGATGCATTAGACACGTGCGACAGTCGAATGTCAGAGAAGACGGGAGTCAATTCCAAGGTCCAAACCTCGTTTCACGGCCGATTTACCGAGCGTGCAGGGGTGCGAAAAGGGGACAAAACGTGCCCGCAAATTGGTCCGGTTGTGGTAGAACTGGGCCGGGGGCCTCCTCACGGTCCTAGTACTGTTTTACGCTCGAAGAAATGGCGAAAATAATGTGGGAGGCCCTGCGCCCATTTTTCCGCCCGAAAAGGCCAAAATCCGTGAGCTATAGCACACGGATTGCGGCCAAATTTCGTGTTTCGGGGGGCGGCGTGGGATTTTTGGCTGGCGTGGTCGGGTTTGGTGGGAATCGGTCGCGGGAGAAAACGGTATCCAATTCCGAGCTCCGAAACTCGTTTTACGGCCATTTTACCGCCAGAGAACGGGTTCCAAAACAGGTGGGCCATCTCGTCCGATTCAGGCAAAACCAGAGAAAGAAGTGGAAGGTAGGTGTGGATCTCAGTATTTGGTCCAAGAATGCGAAGCAACGGCGAGGACCGTGTCCTCACATTTTGGCCAAATGCTCACCCGCGGCCAAGGCACGCGGCCACCCCGCGGCCAAGGCCAAGGCACAGGGCCACGCTCGAGCTCCCTATCCCTGCCCCGGGAGCGCAGTCCAAGTGTGTGTTGTGTGTGTCCGAGAGTGTGGGACGTGCCTTGGTCGCGATCATGTGCTGCATTCCGAGCAAGGCACGCAGCCAGCCCGCGGCCAAAGCCAAGGCCATGGCACCCAGCCACCCCACGGCCAAGGCCTAGGCACGCAGCCACCACGCGGCAAAGGCCTAGGCACGCAGCCACCACGCGGCAAAGGCCTAGGCACGCAGCCACCCCGGGCCATGGCCTAGGCACGCAGCCACCCCGCGGCCATGGCCTAGGCACGCAGCCAGCCCGCGGCCAAGGCAAGGCACGCAGCCATCCCGTGGCCAAGGGCAAGGCCATGGCACCTAGCCACCCCGCGGCCAAGGCCAAGGCCATGGCACCCAGCCACCCCGCGGCCAAGGCCAAGGCCATGGCACCCAGCCACCCCGCGGCCAAGGCCAAGGCACGCAGCCACCCCGTGGCCAAGGCCAAGGCACGCAGCCACCCCGTGGACAAGGCCAAGGCCATGGTACCCAGCCACGCCGCTGCCAAGGCCTAGGCACGCAGCCACCCCGCGGCCAAGGCCGTGTGCTGTAGCTCACGGATCTTGGCCAACTTTCGCGTTTCCGGGGCGGTGCGGGATTTTGGAATGATGCGTTAGATACGTGCGACAGTCGAACGTTGGAGAAGACGGGAGTCGATTCCGAGGTCCGAACCTCGTTTTACGGCCGATTTACCGAACGTTCGGGGGTGCGAAAAGGGGACGAAACGTGCCCGCGAATTGGTCCGGTTATGGTAGAACTGGGCCGGGGGCCTCCTCACGGTGCTAGTACTGTTTTCCGCTCAAAGAAATGGTGAAAACAATGCGGGCGCCCATTTTTCCGCCAAAAAAGGCCAAAATCCGTGAGCTATAGCACACGGATTGCGGCCAAATTTCATCTTTCGAGGGCGGCGTGGGATTTTTGGCTGGCGTGGTCGGGTTTGGTGGGAGTCGGTGGCGGGAGAAAACAGAATCCAACTCCGAGCTCCGAAACTCGTTTAACGGCCATTTTACAGCCAGAGAACGGGTTCCCAAACGGGTGGGCCAACGCGTCCGATTCAGGCAAAACCGGAGAAAGAAGTGGAAGGTAGGCGTGGATCTCAGTTTTTGGTCCAAGAATGCGAAGCAACGGCGAGGACCGTGTCCTCACATTTTAGACAAATGCTCGCCCGCGGCCAAGTCCAAGCCCAAGGCATGCGGCCACCCCGCGGCCAAGGCCAAGGCACAGGGCCACGCTCGAGCTCCCTATTCTTGCCCCGGGAGCGCGGCCCAAGTTTGTGGTGTGTGTGCGCGAGAGTGTGCGACGTGCCTTGGTCGCGAGCATGTGCTACAATTCGAGCAAGGCACGGAGCCAGCCCACGGCCAAGGCCAAGGCCGAGGCACGCAGCCACCCCGCGGCCAAGGCCTAGGCACGCGTCCACCCCGCGGCCAAGGCCATGGCACCCAGCCAGCCCGCGGCCAAGGCCTAGGCACGCAGCCACCCCGAGGCCAAGGCCATGGCACCCAGCCAACCCGCGTCCAAGGCCGAGGCACGCAGCCACCCCGCGGCCAAGGCCAAGGCCGTATGCTGTCGCTCACGGATCTTGGCCAACTTTCGCGTTTCCGGGGCGGTGTGGGTTTTTGGGGTGATGCATTAGATACGTGCGACAGTCGAGCGTCAGAAAAGGGGGGGGTCGATTTCGAGGTCCGAACCTCATTTTACGGCCGATTTACCGAGGGTGCGGGGGTGCGAAAAGGGGACGAAACGTGCCCTCGAATTGGTCCGATTGTGGTAGAATTGGGCCGGGGGCCTCCTCACGGCTCAAGTACTGCTTTCCGCTCGAAGAAATGGCAAAAAGAATGCGGGAGGCCCTGCGCCCATTTTTCCGCTAGAAAAGGCCAAAATCCGCATTATTTTCGCCATTTCTTCGAGCGGAAAACAGTACTTGCGCCGTGAGGAGGCCCCCGGCCCAGTTCTACCACAATCAGACCAATTCGCGGGCACGTTTCGTCCCCTTTTCGCACCCCCGCATCCTCGGTAAATCGGCCGGAAAACGAGGTTCGGACCTCAAAATCGACTCCCCTCTTTTCCAACGCTCGACTGTTGCACGTATCTAATGCATCACCCCAAAATCCCGCACCGTCCCAGAAACGCGAAAGTTGGCCAAGATCCGTGAGCTACAGCACATGGCCTTGGCCTTGGCCTTGGCCGCGGGATGGCTGCGTGCCATGGCCTTGGCCGCGGGCTGGGCCACCGGGTGTCTGTGTGCCAAGGCCTTGGCCGCGGGGTGGCTGCATGCCTAGTCCTTGGCCGCGGGTTGGCTGGGTGCCATGGCCTTGGCCGCGGGGTGGACGCGTGCCTAGGCCTTGGCCACGGGGTGGCTGCCTGCCTCGGCCTTGGCCTTGGCCGGGGGCTGGCTACGTGCCTTTCTCGAAATGCAGCATATGCTCGCGACCAAGGCAGGTCGCACACTCTCACGCACACACAACACACACTCCGGCCGCGCTCCCGAGGCAAGGATAGGGAGCTCGAGCGTGGCCCTGTGCCTTGGCGTTGGCCGCGGGGTGGCTGCATGGCTTGGCCTTGGCCGCGGGCTAGCATTTGGCCAAAATGTGAGCACACCGTCCTCGCCGTTGCTTCATATTCTTGGACCAAAAACTGAGATCCACACCTACCTTCCACTTCTTTCTCCGGTTTTCCCTGAATCGGACGAGTGGGCCCACTCGTTTGTGCACCAGTTCGCTGGTAAGATGGCCGTAAAACGAGTTTCGGAGCTCGGAATTGGATTCCGTTTTCTCCCGCCACCGACTCCCACCAAACCCGACCACGCCAGCCCAAAATCCCACGCCGACCCCGAAACGCGAAATTTGGCCACAATCCGTGTGCTATAGCTCATGGATTTTGGCCTTTTCCGGGGGAAAAATGGGCGCAGGGCCTCCCGCATTATTTTCACCATTTCTTCGAGCGGAAAACAGTACTTGCGCCGTGAGGAGGCCCCCGGCCCAGTTCTACAACAATCGGACCAATTCGTAGGCACGTTTCGTCCACTTTTCGCACCCCCGCACCCTCGGTAAATCGGCCGAAAAACGAGGTTCGGACCTCGAAATCGACTCCCCTCTTTTCCAACGCTCGACTGTCGCACGTATCTAATGCATCACCCCAAACTCCCACACCGCCCCGGAAATTTCGCGTTTAGGGGGCGGTGTGGAATTTTGGGCTGGCGTGGTCGGGTTTGGTTGGAGTCGGTGGCGGGAGAAAACGGAATCCAATTCCGAGCTCCGAAACTCGTTTTACGGCCATCTTACCGGCAGCGAACGGGTGCCCAAACGGGTGGGCCAACTCATCCGATTCAGGCAAAACCGGAGAAAGAAGTGGAAGGTAGGTGTGGATCTCCGTTTTTGGTCCAAAAATACGAAGAAACGGCGAGGACCGTGTGCTCACATTTTGGCCAAATGCTCGCCCGCGGCCAAGGCCAAGCCACGCAGCCACCCCGTGGCCAACGCCAAGGCAAAGGGCCATGCTCGAGCTCCCTATCCTTTCCTCGGGAGCGCACCCCGGAGTGTGAGTTGTGTGTGCGTGAGAGTGTGCGTCCTGCCTTGGTCGCGAGCATGTGCTGCTTTTCGAGCAAGGCACGGAGCCAGCCCGCGGCCATGCCCAAGGCCGAGGCACGCAGCCACCCCGTGGCCAAGGCCAAGGCGCGTCCACCCTGCGGCCAATGCCATGGCACCCAGCCAGCCCGCGGCCAAGGCCTAGGCCCGCAGCCAGCCCGCGGCCAAGGCCTTGGCACGCAGCCACCCCGAGGCAAAGGCCAAGGCCATGGCACGGAGCCACCCCGCGGCCATGGCCAAGGCCATGGCACGCAGCCACCCCGCGGCCGAGGCCAAGGCCGTGTGCTGTAGCTCACGGATCTTGGCCAACTTTCGCGTTTCCGGGGCGGTGCGGGATTTTTGGGTGATGCATTAGATACGTGCGACAGTCGAGCGTTGGAAAAGAGGGGAGTCGATTTCGAGGTCCGAACATCGTTTTACGGCCGATTTACCGAGGGTGCGGGAGCGCCGCTGGAGTGTGTGTTGTGTGTGCGTGAGAGTGTGCGACCTGCCTTGGTCGCGAGCATGTGCTGTATTTCGAGCAAGGCACGGAGCCAGCCCGCAGCCAAGGCCAAGGCCGAGGCACGCAGCCACCCCGTGGCCAAGGCCTAGGCACGCGTCCACCCCGCTGCCAAGGCCATGGCACCCAGCCAGCCCGCGGCCAAGGCCTAGGCACGCAGCCACCCCGCGGCCAAGGCCATGGCACCCAGCATTAGATACGTGCGACAGTTGAATGTCGGAAAAGGGGGGAGTCGATTTCGAGGTCCGAACCTCATTTTACGGCCGATTTACCGAGGGTGCGGGGGTACGAAAAGGGGACGAAACGTGGCCTCGTTTTACGGCCGATTTACCGAGTGTGCGGGAGCGCCGCTGGAGTGTGTGTTGTGTGTGCGTGAGAGTGTGCGACCTGCCTTGGTCGCGAGCATGTGCTGCATTTCGAGCAAGGCACGGAGCCAGCCCCCGGCCAAGGCCAAGGCCGGCGCACGCAGCCACCCCGTGGCCAAGGCCAAGGCACGCGTGCACCCCGCGGCCAAGGCCATGGCACCCAGCCAGCCCGCGGCCAAGGCCTAGGCACGCAGCCAGCCAACGGCCAAGGCCTTGGCACGCAGCCACCCCGAGGCCAAGGCCAAGGCGATGGAACGCAGCTACCCCGCATGGCACCCACCCACCCCGCGGCCAAGGCCAAGGCCGTGTGCTGTAGCTCACGGATCTTGGCCAACTTTTGTGTTTCCAGGCCGGTGCGGGATTTTGGGGTGATGCATTAGGTACGTGCGACAGTCGAACGTCGGAAAAGAGGGGAGTCGATTTCGAGGTCCGAACCTCGTTTTACGGCCGATTTACCGAGGCTGCGGGGGTGCGAAAAGGGGACGAAACGTGCCCTTGAATTGGTCCGATTGTGGTAGAACTGGGCCGGGGGCCTCCTCACGGCGCAAGTACTGTTTTCCGCTTGAAGAAATGGCGAAAATAATGCGGGAGGCCTTGCGCCCATTTTTCCCCCGGAAAAGGCCAAAATCCGTGAGCTATAGCACACGGATTGCGGCCAAATTTCGCGTTTGAGGGACGGCGTGGGATTTTGGGCTGTCGTCGTCGGGCTTGGTGGGAGTCGGTGGCGGGAGTAAATGGAATCCAAATCCGATCTCCGAAACTCGTTTTACGGCCATCTTACCGGCAGCGAACAGGTGCCCAAACGGGTGGGCCAAATCGTTCGATTCAGGCAAAACCGGAGAAAGAAGTGGAAGGTAGGTGTGGATGTCAGTTTTTGGTCCAAGAATACGAAGAAACGGCGAGGACCGTGTGCTCACATTTTGGCCAAATGCTCGCCCGCGGCCAAGGCCAAGCCACGCAGCCACCCCGCGGCCAACGCCAAGGCACAGGGCCACGCTCGAGCTCCCTATCCTTGCCTCGGGAGCGCGGCCGGAGTGTGTGTTGTGTGTGCGTGAGAGTGTGCGACCTTCCTGGGTCGCGAGCATGTGCTGCATTTCGAGCAAGGAACGGAGCCAGCCCGCGGCCAAGGCCAACGGCAAGGCACGCAGCCACCCCTTGGCCAAGGCCAAGGCATGCGTGCACCCCGCGGCCAAGGCCTAGGCACGCAGCCAGCCCGCCGCCAAGGCCTAGGCACGCAGCCAGCCCGCAGCCAAGGCCTTGGCACACAGCCACCCCGAGGCCAAGGCCAAGGCCATGGCACGCAGCCACCCCGCGGCCAAGGCCAAGGCCATGGCACGCAGCCACCCCGCGTCTTGTTCGCCATTTCTTCGAGCGGAAAAGAGTACTTGGAGCGTGAGGAGGCCCCCGGCCCAGCTCTGCCACAATCGGAACAATTCGCGGGCACGTTTTGTCCCCTTTTCGCACCCCGCACGTTCGGTTAATCGGCCGTAAAACGGGGTTCGGACCTCGGAATCGACTCCCGTCTTTTCCGATGTTTGACTGTCGCACGTATCTAATGCATAACCCCAAAATCCCGCACCGCCCCGAAAACAAGAAAGTTGGCCCAGATCCGTGAGCTACAGCGCACGGTCTTTGGCCATTTTGGCCAGAAAAATGGGGCCCGGAGCATCCGCGCCGTTTGAACAACTTTTCAGTCCCGTAAGATAACTTCAGTCGAAATACGTCACCTCCTAAAATTTCGTCCCAAACAAAGTCGGACAGACACTTGGGCCCCGCCCGGTTTCTGCATTGGCCGTGGATGCCGCGCGCAGGCGGGCTGCTTGCCTTGGCCCCGGCCGTGTGGTGGGTGGGAGCCTTGGCCTTGGCCGTGGGGTGGCTGCGTGCCTAGGCCTTCGCCGCGGGCTGGCTGGGTGCCTTGGCCTTGGCCGCGGGGTGGCTGCGTGCCTAGGCGTTGGCCTTGGCCGCAGGGCTGGCTGCGTGCCTTGGCCTTGGCCAAAATGCAGCAAATGCTTGCGGCCAAGGCACAGAGCGGCGCTCTCGGGAAAAATAGCCACAAAACGAGTTTCGGAGCCCGGAATCGGCTTCCGCTCTCTCCCGCGGCGAACCCCCACCAAAACCGACAAATCTAGCCGAAAATCCCACGCCGCCACGGAAACGCGAAGTTTGGCCGCAATCCGTGTGCTATAGCTCACGGATTTTGGCCATTTCGGGGGAAACATGGGCCCAGGGCCCCCCGCGTCTTGTTCGCCATTTCTTCGAGCGGAAAAGAGTACTTGGAGCGTGAGGAGGCCCCCGGCCCAGCTCTGCCACAATCGGAACAATTCGCGGGCACGTTTTGTCCCCTTTTCGCACCCCGCACGTTCGGTTAATCGGCCGTAAAACGGGGTTCGGACCTCGGAATCGACTCCCGTCTTTTCCGACGTTTGACTGTCGGACGTATCTAATGCATAACCCCAAAATCCCGCACTGCACCGAAAACAAGAAAGTTGGCCCAGATCCGTGAGCTACAGCGCACGGTCTTCGGCCATTTTGGCCCGAAAAATGGGGCCAGGAGCATCCGCGCTGTTTGAACAACTTTTCAGTCCCGTAAGATAACTTCAGTCGAAATACGTCACCTCCTAAAATTTCGTCCCAAACAAAGTCGGACAGACACTTGGGCCCCGCCCGGTTTCTGCATTGGCCGTGGATGCCGCGCGCAGGCGGGCTGCTTGCCTTGGCCCCGGCCGTGTGGTGGGTGGGAGCCTTGGCCTTGGCCGTGGGGTGGCTGCGTGCCTAGGCCTTCGCCGCGGGATGGCTGGGTGCCTTGGCCTTGGGTGCCTTGGCCTTGGCCGCGGGGTGGCTGCGTGCCTAGGCGTTGGCCTTGGCCGCAGGGCTGGCTGCGTGCCTTGGCCTTGGCCAAAATGCAGCAAATGCTTGCGGCCAAGGCACAGAGCGGCGCTCTCGGGAAAAATAGCCACAAAACGAGTTTCGGAGCCCGGAATCGGCTTCCGCTCTCTCCCGCGGCGAACCCCCACCAAAACCGACAAATCTAGCCGAAAATCCCACGCCGCCACGGAAACGCGAAGTTTGGCCGCAATCCGTGTGCTATAGCTCACGGATTTTGGCCATTTCGGGGGAAACATGGGCCCAGGGCCCCCCGCGTCTTGTTCGCCATTTCTTCGAGCGGAAAAGAGTACTTGGAGCGTGAGGAGGCCCCCGGCCCAGCTCTGCCACAATCGGAACAATTCGCGGGCACGTTTTGTCCCCTTTTCGCACCCCGCACGTTCGGTTAATCGGCCGTAAAACGGGGTTCGGACCTCGGAATCGACTCCCGTCTTTTCCGACGTTTGACTGTCGGACGTATCTAATGCATAACCCCAAAATCCCGCACTGCACCGAAAACAAGAAAGTTGGCCCAGATCCGTGAGCTACAGCGCACGGTCTTCGGCCATTTTGGCCCGAAAAATGGGGCCAGGAGCATCCGCGCTGTTTGAACAACTTTTCAGTCCCGTAAGATAACTTCAGTCGAAATACGTCACCTCCTAAAATTTCGGCCCAAACAAAGTCGGACAGACACTTGGGCCCCGCCCGGTTTCTGCATTGGCCGTTGATGCCGCGCGCAGGCGGGCTGCTTGCCTTGGCCCCGGCCGTGTGGTGGGTGGGAGCCTTGGCCTTGGCCGCGGGGTGGCTGCGTGCCTAGGCCTTCACCGCAGGGCTGGCTGCGTACCTTGGCCTCGGCCGAAATGCAGCACATGCTTGCGGCCAAGGCACAGAGCGCCGCACTCGGGAAATATAGCGACAAAACGCGTTTCGGAGCCCGGAATCGGCTTCCGCTTTCTCCCGCGGTGAACCCCCGTCAATACCGACAACACCAGCCCAAAATCCCACGCTGCCACGGAAACGCGAAATTTGGCCGCAATCCGTGTGCTATAGCTCACGGATTTTGGCCATTTCGGGGGAAACATGGGCCCAGGGCCTCCCGCGTCTTGTTCGCCATTTCTTCGAGCGGAAAAGAGTACTTGGAGCGTGAGGAGGCCCCCGGCCCAGCTCTGCCACAATCGGAACAATTCGCGGGCACGTTTGTCCCCTTTTCGCACCCCGCTTGTTCGGTTAATCGGCCGTACCACGGGGTTCGGACCTCGGAATCGACTCCCGTCTTTTCCGACGTTTGACTGTTGCACATATCTAATGCATAACTCCAAAATCCCGCACCGCCCCGAAAACAAGAAAGTTGGCCCAGATCCGTGAGCTACAGCGCACGTTCTTCGGCCATTTTGGCCCGAAAATTGGGGCCCGGAGCATCCGCGCTGTTTGAACAACTTTTCAGTCCCGTAAGATAACTTCAGTCGAAATACCTCACCTCCTAAAATTTCGGCACAAACAAAGTCGGACATACGCTTGGGCCCTGCATTGTCCGTGGATGCCCGCGCAGGCGGGCTTCTGCATTGGCGCCCGGCCGCGGGGTGGATGGGAGCCTTGGCCTTGGCCGCGGGGTGGCTGCGCAGGCCTAGGCTTGGCCTTGGCCCCGGGGCTGGCAGCATGGGGCCTGGATGGGAGCCTTGGCCTTGGCCGGGCTGGCTGGGTGCCTTGGCCTTGGGTGCCTTGGCCTTGGCCTGGGGTGGCTGTGGCCTTGGCCTTGGCCGCAGGGCTGGCTGCGTGCCTTGGCCTTGGCCGAAATGCAGCACATGCTTGCGGCCAAGGCACAGAGCGGCGCTCTTAGGAAAAATAGCCACAAAACGAGTTTCGGAGCCTGGAATCGGCTTCCGCTCACTCCCGCGGCGAACCCCCACCAATACCGACAACACCAGCCTAAAATCCCACGCCGCCACGGAAACGCGAAATTTGGTCGCATTCCGTGTGCTATAGCTCACGGATTTTGGCCATTTCGGGGGAAACATGGGCCCAGGGCCTCCCGTGTCTTGTTCGCCATTTCTTCGAGCGGATATGAGTACTTGGAGCGTGAGGAGGCCCCCGGCCCAGCTCTGCCACAATCGGAACAATTCACGGGCACATTTCGTCCCCTTTTCGCACCCTGCACGTTCGGTTAATCGGCCGTAAAACGGGGTTCGGACCTCGGAATCGACTCCCGTCTTTTCCGACGTTTGACTGTCGCACGTATCTAATGCATAACCCCAAAATCCCGCACCGCCCCGAAAACAAGAAAGTTGGCCCAGATCCGTGAGCTACAGTGCACGGTCTTTGGCCATTTTGGCCCGAAAAATGGGGCCCGGAGCATCCGCGCTGTTTGAACAACTTTTCAGTCCCGTAAGATAACTTCAGTCGAAATACGTCACCTCCTAAAATTTCGGCCCAAACAAAGTCGGACAGACGCTTGGGCCCCGCCCGGTTTCTGCATTGGCCGTGGATGCCGTGCGCGGGCGGTATGCCTGCCTTGGCCCCGGCCGCGGGGTGGTTGGGAGCCTTGGCCTTGGCCGCGGGGTGGCTGCGTGCCTAGGCCTTCGCCGCGGGCTGCCTGGGTGCCTTGGCCTTGGCCGCGGGGTGGCTGCGTGCCTAGGCGTTGGCCTTGGCCGCAGGGCTGGCTGCGTGCCTTGGCCTTGGCCGAAATGCAGCACATGCTTGCGGCCAAGGCACAGAGCGCCGCACTCGGGAAAAATAGCCACAAAATGAGTTTAGGAGCCTGGAATCGGCTCCCGCTTTCTCCCGCGGCGAACCCCCGCCAATACCGACAACACCAGCCCAAAATCCCAAGCCGCCACGGAAACGCGAAATTTGGCCGCAATCCGTGTGCTATAGCTCACGGATTTTGGCCATTTCGGGGGAAACATGGGCCCAGGGCCTCCTGCGTCTTGTTCGCCATTTCTTCTAGCGGAAAAGAGTACTTGGAGCGTGAGGAGGCCCCCGGCCCAGCTCTGCCACAATCGGAACAATTCGCGGGCACGTTTCGTCCCCTTTTCGCACCCCGCACGTTCGGTTAATCGGCCGTAAAACGGGGTTCGGACCTCGGAATCGACTCCCGACTTTTCCGATGCTTGACTGTCGCACTTATCTAATGCATAACCCCAAAATCCCGCACCGCCCCGAAAACAAGAAAGTTGGCCCAGATCCGTGAGCTACAGCGCACGGTCTTTGGCCATTTTCGCCCGAAAAATGGGGCCCGGAGCATCCGCGCCGTTTGAACAACTTTTCAGTCCCTTAAGATAACTTCAGTCGAAATACGCCACCTCCTATAATTTTGGCCCAAACAAAGTCGGACAGACACTTGGGCCCCGCCCGGTTTCTGCATTGGCCGTGGATGCCGCGCGCGGGCGGGCTGCTTGCCTTGGCCCCGGCCGCGGGGTGGTTGGGAGCCTTGGCCTTGGCCGCTGGGTGGCTGTGTGCCTAGGCCTTCGCCGCGGGCTGGCTGGGTGCCCTGGCCTTAGCCGCGGGGTGGCTGCGTGCCATGGCCTTGGCCTTGGCCTCGGGGTGGCTGCGCGCCAAGGCCTTGGCCGCGGGCTGGCTGCGTGCCTAGGCCTTGGCCGCGGGCTGGCTGGGTGCCATGGCCTTGGCCGCGGGGTGGACGCGTGCCTCGGCCTTGGCCACAGGGTGGCTGCGTGCCTCGTCCTTGGCCTTGGCCGCGGGCTGGCTCCGTGCCTTGCTCGAAATGCAGCACATGCTCGCGACCAAGGCAGGTCGCACACTCTCACGCACAAACAACACACACTCCGGCCACGCTCCCGAGGCAAGGATAGGGAGCTCGAGCGTGGCCCTGTGCCTTGGCGTTGGCCGCGGGGTGGCTGCGTGGCTTGGCCTTGGCCGCGGGCGAGCATTTGGCTAAAATGTGAGCACACGGTCCTCGCCGTTTCTTCATATTCTTGGACCAAAAACTGAGATCCACACCTACCTTCCACTTCTTTCTCCGGTTTTGCCTGAATCGGACGAGTGGGCCCACCCGTTTGGGCACCCGTTCGCTGCTGGTAAGATGGCCGTAAAACGAGTTTCGGAGCTCGGAATTGGATTCCGTTTTCTCCCGCCACCGACTCCCACGAAACCCGACGACGCCAGCCAAAAATCCCACGCCGCCACCGAAACGCAAAATTTGGCCACAATCCGTGTGCTATAGCTCACGGATTTTGGCCTTTTCTGGCGGAAAAATGGGCGCTGGGCCTCCCGCATTATTTTTGCCATTTCTTCGAGCGGAAAGCAGTACTTGCGCCGTGAGGAGGCCCCCGGCCCAGTTCTACCACAATCGGACCAATTCGAGGGCACGTTTCGTCCCCTTTTCGCACCCCCACACCCTCGGTAAATCGGCCGTAAAACGAGGTTCGGACCTCGAAATCGACTCCCCTCTTATCCAACGCTCGACTGTCGCACGTATCTAATGCATCACCCCAAAATGCCGCACCGCCGCGGAAACGCGAAAGTTGGCCAAGATCCGTGAGCTACAGCACACGGCCTTGGCCTTGGCCGCGGGGTGGCTGCGTGCCATGGCCTTGGCCTTGGCCGCGGGGTGGCTGCGTCCCATGGCGTTGGCCTTGGCGTCGGGGTGGCTGCGTGCCAAGGCCTTGGCCGCGGGCTGGCTGCGTGCCTAGGCCTTGGCCGCGGGCTGGCTGCGTGCCTAGGCCTTGGCCGCGGGCTGGCTGCGTGCCTAGGCCTTGGCCGCGGGCTGGCTGGGTGCCATGGCCTTGGCCGCGGGATGGACGCGTGCCTCGGCCTTGGCCCCGGGGTGGCTGCATGCCTCGGCCTTGGCCTTGGCCGCGGGCTGGCTCCGTGCCTTGCTCGAAATGCAGCACATGCTCGCGACCAAGGCAGGTCGCACACTCTCACGCACACACAACACACCCTCCGGCCGCGCTCCCGAGGCAAGGATAGGGAGCTCGAGCGTGGCCCTGTGCCTTGGCGTTGGCCGTGGGGCGGCTGCGTGGCTTGGCCTTGGCCGCGGGCGAGCATTTGGCCAAAATGTGAGCACACGGTCCTTGCCGTTTCTTCATATTCTTGGATCAAAAACTGAGATCCACACCTACCTTCCACTTCTTTCTCCGGTTTTGCCTGAATCGGACGAGTTGGCCCACCCGTTTGGGCACCCGTTCGCTGCCGGTAAGATGGCCGTAAAACGAGTTTCGGAGCTCGGAATTGGATTCCTTTTTCTCCCGCCACCGACTCCCACCAAACCCGACCACGCCAACCCAAAATCCCATGCCGCCCACGAAACGCGAAATTTGGCCACAATCCGTGTGCTATAGCTCACGGATTTTCGCCTTTTCCGGGGGAAAAATGGGCACAGAGCCTCCCGCATTATTTTCGCCATTTCTTCGAGCGGAAAACAGTACTTGTACCATGAGGAGGCCCCCGGCCCAGTTCTACCACAATCGGACCAATTCGCAAGCACGTTTCGTCCCCGGAAACGCGAAAGTTGGCCAAGATCCGTGAGCGACAGCACACGGCCTTGGCCTTGGCCGCGGGGTGGCTGCGGGCCATGGCCTTGGCCTTGGCCTCGGAGTGGCTGCGTGCCATGGCCTTGGCCTTGGCCACTGGGTGGCTGTGTGCCAAGGCCTTGGCCGCGGGCTGGCTGGGTGCCATGGCCTTGGCCGCGGGTTGGCTGGGTGCCATGGCCTTGGCCGCGGGTTGGCTGGGTGCCATGGCCTTGGCCGCGGGGTGGACGCGTGCCTTGGCCTTGGCCTCGGGATGGCTGCCTGCCTCGGCCTTGGCCTTGGCCGCGGGCTGGCTCCGTGCCTTGCTCGAAATGCAGCACATGCTCGCGACCAAGGCACGTCGCACACTCTCGCGCACACACAACACAAACTTGGGCCGCGCTCCCGGGGCAAGGATAGGGAGCTCGTGCGTGGCCCTGTGCCTTGGCCTTCGCCGCGGGGAGGCCGCGTGCCTTGGGCTTGGCCTTGGCCGCGGGCGAGCATTTGGTCAAAATGTGAGCACACGGTCCTCGCCGTTGCTTCGTATTCTTGGACCAAAAACTGAGATCCACACCTACCTTCCACTTCTTTCTCCGGGTTTGCCTGAATCCGACGAGTTGGCCCACCCGTTTGGGCACCCGTTCTCTGGCGGTAAAATGGCTGTAAAACGAGTTTCGGAGCTTGGAATTGGATTCCATTTTCTCCCGCCACCGACTCCCACCAAACCTGACCACGCCCGCCAAAAATCACACGCCGCCCACGAAACGCGAAATTTGGCCGCAATCCGTGTGCAGTAGCTCACGGATTTTGGCCTTTTCGGGCGAAAAAATGGGCGCAGGGCCTCCCGCATTATTTTCGCCATTTCTTCGAGAGGAAAACGGTACTAGCACCGTGAGGAGGCCCCCGGCCCAGTTCTACCACAACCGGACCATTTCGCGGGCACATTTCGTCCCCTTTTCGCACCCCCGCATGTTCGTTAAATCAGACGTAAAACGAGGTTTGGACCTCGGAATTGACTCCCGTCTCCTCCGACGTTCGACTGTCGCACGTATCTAATGCATCACCCCAAAATCCCGCCCCGCCCTGGAAACGCGAAAGTTGGCCAAGATCCGTGAGCTACAGCACACGGCCTTGGCCGCGGGGTGGCTGGGTGCCATGGCCTCGGGGTGGCTGCGTGCCTAGGCTTTGGCCTCGGGGTGGCTGGGTGCCATGGCCTTGGCCGTGGCCGCGGGGTGGCTGCGTGCCTTGGCTTTGGCCGCGGGGTGGCTGCGTGCCTTGCTCGAAATGCAGCACATGCTCGCGACCAAGGCACGTCGCACACTCTCGTGCACACACAACCCAAACTTGCGCCGCGCTCCCGGGGCAAGGATAGGGAGCTCGAGCGTGGCCCTGTCCCTTGGCCTTGTCCGCGGGGTGGCCGCGTGCCTTGGCCGCGGCCGGGCATTTGGCCAAAATGTGAGCACACGGTCCTCGCCGTTGCTTCGTATTCTTGGACCAAAAACTGAGATCCACACCTACCTTCCACTTCTTTCTCCGGTTTTGCCTGAATCCGACGAGTTGGCCCACCCGTTTGGGAACCCGTTCTCTGGCGGTAAAATGGCTGTTAAACGAGTTTCGGAGCTCGGAATTGGATTCCGTTTTCTCCAGCCACCGACTCCCACCAAACCCGACCACGCCAGCAAAAAATCCCACGCCGCCCCTGAAACCCGAAATTTGGCGGCCCGAGTGTGTGTTGTGTGTGCATGACAGTGTGCGACCTGCCTTGGTCGCAAGCATGTGCTGCATTTCGAGCAAGGCACGGAGCCAGCCCGAGGCCAAGGCCAAGGCCGAGGCCGAGGCACGCAGCCACCCCGTGGCAAAGGCCAAGGCACGCGTCCACCCCGCGGCCAAGGCCATGGCACCCAGCCAGCCCGCGGCCAAGGCCATGGCACGCAGCCACCCCGCGGCCAAGGCCAAGGCCGTGTGCTGTAGCTCACGGATCTTGGCCAACTTTCGCGTTTCCGGGGCGGTGCGGGATTTTGGGGTGATGCATTAGATACGTGCGACAGTCGAGCGTTGGAAAAGAGGGGAGTCGATTTCGAGGTCCGAACCTCATTTTACGGCCGATTTACCAAGGGTGTGGGGGTGCGAAAAGGGGATGAAACGTGCCCACGAATTGGTCCGATTGTGGTAGAACTGGGCCGGTGGCCTCCTCACGGCGCAAGTACTGCTTTCTGCTCGAAGAAATGGCAAAAATAATGCGGGCGGCCCTGCGCCCATTTTTCCGCCAGAAAAGGCCAAAATCCGTGAGCTATAGCACACGGATTGTGGCCAAATTTCGCGTTTCGGGGGCGGCAAGGGATTTTGGGCTGGCGTCGTCGGGTTTGGTGGGAGTCGCTGGCGGGAGAAAACGGAATACAATTCCGAGCTCCGAAACTCGTTTTACGGCCATCTTACCGGCAGCGAACGGGTGCCCAAACGGGTGGGCCAACTCGTCCGATTCAGGCAAAACCGGAGAAAGAAGTGGAAGGTAGGTGTTGATCTCAGTTCTTGGTCCAAGAATAAGATGAAACGGCGAGGACCTTGTGCTCACATTTTTGCCAAATGCTAGCCCGCGGCCAAGGCCAACCACGCAGCCACCCCGCGGCCAACGCCAAGGCACAGGGCCACGCTCGAGCTCCCTATCCTTGCCTCGGGAGCGCGGCCTGAGTGTGTGTTGTGTGTGCGTGAGAGTGTGCGACCTGCCTTGGTCGCGAGCATGTGCTGCATTGCGAGCAAGGCACAGAGCCAGCCCGCGGCCAAGGCCAAGGCCGAGGCACGCAGCCACCACGTGCCCAAGGCCAAGGCACGCGTCCACCCCGCGGCCAAGGCCATGGCACCCAGCCAGCCCGCGGCCAAGGCCATGGAACCCAGCCAGCCCGCAGCCAAGGCCTTGGTACACAGCCACCCGGTGGCCAAGGCCAAGGCCATGCCACGCAGCCACCCCGAGGCCAAGGCCAAAGCCATGGCCCGCAGCCACCCCGCGGCCAAGGCCAAGGCCGTCTGCTGTCGCTCACGGATCTTGGCCAGCTTTCGCGTTTCCGGGGTGGTGCGGGATTTTGGGGTGATGCATTAGATACGTGCGACAGTCGAACGTCGGAAAAGAGGGGAGTCGATTTCGAGGTCCGAACCTCATTTTACAGCCGATTTACCGAGGGTGCGGGGGTGCGAAAAGGGGACGAAACGTGCCCTTGAATTGGTCCGATTGTGGTAGAACTGGGCCGGGGGCCTCCTCACGGCGCAAGTACTGCTTTCCGCTCGAAGAAATGGCAAAAATAATGCGGGAGGCCCTGCGCCCATTTTTCTGCCAAAAAAGGCCAAAATCCGTGAGCTATATAGCACACGGATTGTGGCCAAATTTCGCGTTTCGGGGGCGGCGTGGGATTTTGGGCCGGCGTCGTCGGGTTTGGTGGGAGTCGGTGGCGGGAGAAAACGGAATCCAATTCCGAGCTCCGAAACTCGTTTTACGGCCATCTTACCGGCAGCGAACGGGTGCCCAAACGGGTGGGCCAACTCGTCCGATTAAGGCAAAACCGGAGAAAGAAGTGGAAGGTAGGTGTGGATCTCAGTTTTTGGTCCAAGAATACGAAGAAACGGCGAGGACCGTGTGCTCACATTTTGGCCAAATGCTTGACCTCGGCCAAGGCCAAGCCACGCAGCCACCCCGCGGCCACCGCTAAGGCACAGGGCCATGCTCGAGCTCCCTATCCTTGCCTCGGGAGCGCGGCCCGAGTGTGTCTTGTGTGTGCGTTAGAGTGTGCGACCTGCCTTGGTCGCGAGGATGTGCTGCATTTCGAGCAAGGCACGGAGCAAGCCCGCGGCCAAGGCCTAGGCCGAGGCACGCAGCCACCCCGTGGCCGAGGCCAAGGCACGAGTCCACGCCGCGGCCAATGCCATGGCAACCAGCCAGCCCGAGGCCAAGGCCTAGGCACACAGCTAGCCCGAGGCCAAGGCCTTGGCGTGCAGCCACCCCAAGGCCAAGGCCAAAGCCATGGCACGCAGCCACCCCGCGGCCAAGGCCAAGGCCATGGGACGCAGCCACCCCGCGGCCAAGGCCAAGGCCGTGTGCTGTAGCTCACGGATCTTGGCCAACCTTCGCGTTTCCGGGCCGGTGCAGGATTTTGGGGTGATGCACTAGATACGTGCGACAGTCGAGCGTTGGAAAAGAGGGGAGTCGATTTCGAGGTCCGAACCTCGTTTTACGGCCGATTTACCGAGGGTGCGGGGGTGCGAAAAGGGGATGAAACGTGCCCGCGAATTGGTCCGATTGTGGTAGAACTGGGCCGGTGGCCTCCTCACGGCGCAAGTACTGCTTTCTGCTCGAAGAAATGGCAAAAATAATGCGGGCGGCCCTGCGCCCATTTTTCCGCCAGAAAAGGCCAAAATCCGTGAGCTATAGCACACGGATTGTGGCCAAATTTCGCGTTTCGGGGGCGGCAAGGGATTTTGGGCTGGCGTCGTCGGGTTTGGTGGGAGTCGCTGGCGGGAGAAAACGGAATACAATTCCGAGCTCCGAAACTCGTTTTACGGCCATCTTACCGGCAGCGAACGGGTGCCCAAACGGGTGGGCCAACTCGTCCGATTCAGGCAAAACCGGAGAAAGAAGTGGAAGGTAGGTGTTGATCTCAGTTCTTGGTCCAAGAATAAGATGAAACGGCGAGGACCTTGTGCTCACATTTTTGCCAAATGCTAGCCCGCGGCCAAGGCATGCGGCCACCCCGCGGCCAAGGCCAAGGCACAGGGCCACGCTCGAGCTCCCTATCCTTGCCTCGGGAGCGCGGCCCGAGTGTGTGTTGTGTGTGCGTGAGAGTGTGCGACCTGCCTTGGTCGCGAGCATGTGCTGCATTGCGAGCAAGGCACAGAGCCAGCCCGCGGCCAAGGCCAAGGCCGAGGCACGCAGCCACCACGTGCCCAAGGCCAAGGCACGCGTCCACCCCGCGGCCAAGGCCATGGCACCCAGCCAGCCCGCGGCCATGGCCTAGGCACGCAGCCACCCCGCGGCCAAGGCCTTGGCACACAGCCACCCGGTGGCCAATGCCAAGGACATGGCACCCAGCTAACCCGCGGCCAAGGCCTAGGCACGCAGCCATCCCACGGCCAAGGCCTTGGCACGCAGCCACCCGGTGGCCAATGCCAAGGACATGGCACCCAGCTAACCCGCGGCCAAGGCCTAGGCACGCAGCCATCCCACGGCCAAGGCCTTGGCACGCAGCCACCCCGAGGCCAAAGCCAAGGCCATGGCACGCAGCCACCCCGCGGCCAAGGCCAAGGCCGTGTGCTGTATCTGACGGATCTTGGCCAACTTTCACGTTTCCGGGGCGGTGCGGGATTTTGGGGTGATGCATTAGATATGTGCGACAGTCGAGCGTTGGAAAAGAGGGGAGTCAATTTCGAGGTCCGAACCTCGTTTTACGGCCGATTTACCGAGGGTGCGGGGGTGTGAATAGGGGACGAAACGTGCCCGCGAATTGGTCCGATTGTGGTAGAACTGGGCCGGGGGCCTCCTCACGGCGCAAGTACTTTTTTCCACTCGAAGAAATGGTGAAAATAATGCGGGAGGCCCTGTGCCCATTTTTCCCCCGGAAAAGGCCAAAATCCGTGAGCTATATAGCACACGGATTGTGGCCAAATTTCGCGTTTCGGGGGCAGCGTGGGATTTTGGGCTGACGTCGTCGGGTTTGGTGGGAGTCGGTGGTGGGAGAAAACGGAATCCAATTCTGAGCTCCGAAACTCGTTTTACGGCCATCTTACCGGCAGCGAACGTGTGACCAAACGGGTGGGCCAACTCGTCCGATTCAGGCATAACGGGAGAAAGAAGTGGAAGGTAGGTGTGGATCTCAGTTTTTGGTCCAAGAATACGAAGAAACGGCGAGGACCGTGTGCTCACATTTTGGCCAAATGCTTGACCTCGGCCAAGGCCAAGCCACGCAGCCACCCCGCGGCCACCGCTAAGGCACAGGGCCATGCTCGAGCTCCCTATCCTTGCCTCGGGAGCGCGGCCCGAGTGTGTGTTGTGTGTGCGTTAGACTGTGAGACCTGCCTTGGTCGCGAGAATGTGCTGCCTTTCATGAAAGGCACGGAGCCAGCCCGCGGCCAAGGCCAAGGCCGAGGCACGCAGCCTCCCCGTGGCCAAGGCCAAGGCACGCGTCCACCCGCCCAAGGCCATGGCACCCAGCCAAAGGCCTGCCACAGCCAACCGTGGACAAGGCCAAGGCCCGCCAAGGCCTGGCAGCACCCGTGCCAAGGCCCCAGCCAAAAAGAGGCCAAGGCCTTTCGAGGTCCGAACCTCGTTTTCGGCCGATTTACCGGCAAAAGGGGACCAGCTAGCCCGGCAAAAATAATGCGGGAGGCCCGCGCCCATTTTTCGGGCCAAGGCTATAGCACGGATTTGCCCAACTTTTTAAATGTTTCCGTGGGATTTTGGGCTGTGATGCAGAGCTCACCCCCCAAGGCCAAGGCCAAAAAAGAAGCCATGGCACCTCGCAGCCACCACCCCGGCCAAGGCCAAGGCCATGGGAGAACTGGCACGTAGCCACCCGCAGCCACCGGCCAAGGCCATGGCACCCAGCCAGCCAAGGGCCAAGGCCAAGGCCAAGGCCGTGTGCTGTAGCTCACGGATCTTGGCCAACCTTCGCGTTTCGGGGGCCGGTGCAGGATTTTGGGGTGATGCACTTAGATACGTGCGACAGTCGAACGTTGGAAAAGAGGGGAGTCGATTTCGAGGTCCGAACCGCGTTTTACGGCCGATTTACCGAGGGTGCGGGGGTGCGAAAAGGGGACGAAACGTTCCCGTGAATTGGTCCGATTGTGGTAGAACTGGGCCGGGGGCCTCCTCACGGCAAAACAAGTACTGCTTTCTGCTCGAAGAAATGGCAAAAATAATGCGGGGCCAAATGGCCCTGCGCCCATTTTCCGCCCATTTTCCGAAAAGGCCAAAATCCGTGAGCTATAGCACACGGATTGAGGCCAGATTTCTCGTTTCGGGGGCGGCGTGGGATTTTTGGCGGGTGTGGTCGGGTTTGGTGGGAGTCGGTGCCGGGAGAAAACGGAATCCAATTCCCAGCTCCGATACTCGTTTTACGGGCATTTTACCGCCAGAGAACGGGAGCCCAAACGGGTTTGCCAACTCGTCGGATTCAGGGAAAACCGGAGAAAGAAGTGGAAGGTAGGTGTGGATCTCAGTTTTTGGTCCAAGAATACGAAGCAACGGCGAGGACCGTGTGCTCACATTTTGGCCAAATGCTGGCCCACGGCCACGGCCAAGGTCAAGGCACGCGGCCACCCCGCGGCCAAGGGCAAGGCACAGGCCCACGCTCGAGCTCCCTATCCTTGCCCCGGGAGCGCGGCCCAAGTGTGTGTTGTGTCTGTGCGAGAGTGTGCGACGTGCCTTGGTCGCGGGCATGTGCTGCATGTCGAGCAAGGCACGCAGCCAGCCCGCGGCCATGGCCAAGGCACGCAGTCACCCCGCGGCCAAGGCCAAGGCCATGGCACCCAGCCACCCCGCGGCCAAGGCCTAGGCACGCAGCCACCCCACGGCCAAGGCCAAGGCCATGGCACCCAGCGACCCCGCGGCCAAGGCCAAGGCACGCAGCCACCCCGTGGCCAAGCCCAAGGCCATGGCACCCAGCCACGCCGCTGCCAAGGCCTAGGCACGCAGCCGGCCCGCGGCCAAGGCCGTGTGCGGTAGGTCACGGATCTTGGCCAACTTTCGCGTTTCCGGGGCGGTGCAGGATTTTGGGGTGATGCAATAGATACGTGCGGCAGTCGAACATCGCAGAAGACGGGAGTCGATTCCGAGGTCCGAACCTCGTTTTACGGCTGATTTACCGAACGCGCGGGGGTGCGAAAAGGGGACGAAACGTGCCGGCGAATTGGTCCGGTTGTGGTAGAACTGGGCCGGGGGCCTCCTCACGGTGCTAGTACTGTTTTGCGTTCGAAGAACGGGTGAAAATAATGCGGGAGGCCCTGCGCCCATTTTTCCGGCCGAAAAGGCCAAAATCCGTGAGCTATAGCTCACGGATTGCGGCCAAATTTCGTGTTTCGGGGGCGGCGTGGGATTTTTGGCTGGCGTGGTCGGGTTTGGTGGGAGTCGGTGGCGGGAGAAAACGGAATCCAATTCCGAGCTCCGAAACTCGTTTTACGGCCATTTTACCGCCAGAGAACGGGTTCCCAAACGGGTGGGCCAACTCGTCCGATTCAGGAAAAACCGGAGAAAGAAGTGGAAGGTAAGTGCGGATATCAGTTTTTGGTCCAAGAATACGAAGCAACAGCGAGGACCGCGACCTGACATTTTGGCCAAATGCTCGCCCGCGGCCAAGGCCAAGGCCAAGGCACGCGGCCACCCCGCGGCCAAGGCCAAGGCACAGGGCCACGCTCGAGCTCCCTATCCTTGCCCCGGGAGCGCGGCCCAAGTGTGTGTTGTGTGAGCGCGAGAGTGTGCGACGTGCCTTGGTCGCGAGCATGTGCTGGATTTGGAGCACGGCACGCAGCCAGCCCGCGGCCAAGGCCAAGGCACGCAGCCACCCCGCGGCCAAGGCCTAGGCACGCAGCCACCCCGTGGCCAAGGCCAAGGCCATGGCACCCAGCCACCCCGCGGCCAAGGCCTAGGCAGGCAGCCACCCCGCGGCCAAGGCCTAGGCAGGCAGCCACCCCGCGGCCAAGGCCGTGTGCTGTAGCTCACGGATCTTGGCCAACTTTCGCGTTTCGGAGGCGGGACGGGATTTTGCGGTGATGCATTAGATACGTGCGCCAGTCGAATGTCGGAGAAGAAGGGAGTCGATTCCGAGGTCCGAACCTCATTTTACGTCTGATTTACCGAACGTGCGGGGGTGCGAAAAGGGGACGAAACGTGCCCGGGAATTGGTCCGGTTGTGGTAGAACTGGGCCGGGGGCCTCCTCACGGTGCTAGTAATATTTTCCTCTCGAAGAAATGGCAAAAATAATGCGGGGGGCCCTGCGCCCATTTTTCCGCCCGAAAAGGCCAAAATCCGTGAGCTATAGCACACGGACTGCGGCCAAATTTCCCGTTTCGGGGGCGGCGTGGGATTTTTGGCGGGCGTGGTCGGGTTTGCTGGGAGTCGGTGGCGGGAGAAAACGGAATCCAATTCCGAGCACCCAAACTCGTTTTACGGCCATTTTACCGCTAGAGAACGGGTGCCAAAACGGGTGGGCCAACTCGTCGGATTCAGGCAAAACCAGAGAAAGAAGTGGAAGGTAGGTGTGGATCTCAGTTTTTGGTCCAAGAATACGAAGCAACGGCGAGGACAGTGTGCTCACATTTTGGCCAAATGCTCGACCGCAGCCAAGGCCAAGGCACGCGGCCACCCCGCGGCCAAGGCCAAGGCACAGGGCCACGCTCGAGCTCCCTATCCTTGCCCCGGGAGTGCGGTCCAAGTGTGTGTTGTGTGTGTGCAAGAGTGTCCGACATGCCTTAGTCGCAAGCATGTGCTGCATTTCGAGCAAGGCAAGCAGCCAGCCCGCGGCCAAAGCCAAGGCCATGGCACCTAGCCACCCCGCGGCCAAGGCCTAGGCATGCAGCCACCCTGCGGCCAAGGCCTAGGCATGCAGCCACCCTGCGGCCAAGGCCTACGCACGCAGCCACCCCGCGGCCATGGCCTAGGCACGCAGCCACCCCGCGGCCATGGCCTACGCACGCAGCCACCCCGCGGCCATGGCCTACGCACGCAGCTACCCCGCGGCAAGGCCAAGGCACGCAGCCACCCCGTGGCCAAGGCCAAGGCACGCAGCCACCCCGTGGCCAAGGCCAAGGCCATGGCACCCAGCCACGCCGCTGCCAAGGCGTAGGCACGCAGCCACCCCGCGGCCAAGGACGTGTGCTGTAGCTCACGGATCTTGGCCAATTTTCGCGTTTCCGGGGCGGTGCGGGATTTTGGGGTGATGCATTAGATACGTGCGACAGTCGAACGTCGGAGAAGACGGGAGTCGATTCCGAGGTCCGAACCTCGTTTTACGGCGGATTTACCGAACTAGCGCGGGTGCGAAAAGGTGACAAAACGTGCCCGTGAATTGGTCCGGTTGTGGTAGAACTGGGCCAGGGGGCTCCTCACGGTGCTAGTACTGTTTTGCGCTCGAAGAAATGGCGAAAATAATGCGGGAGGCCCTGCACCCATTTTTCCTCCCGAAAAGGCCAAAATTCGTGAGTTATAGCACACGGATTGCGTACAAATTTCGCGTTTCGGGGGCGGCGTGGTCGGGTTTGGTGGGAGTCGGTGGTGGGAGAAAACGGAATCCAATTCTGAGCTCCGAAACTCGTTTTACGGCTATTTTACCGCCAGAGAACGGGTTCCCAAACGGGTGGGCCAACTCGTACGATTCAGGCAAAACCGGAGAAAGAAGTGGAAGGTAAGTGTGGATCTCAGTTTTTGGTCCAAGAATACGAAGCAACGGCGAGGACCGTGTCCTCACATCTTGGCCAAATGCTCGCCCGCGGCCAAGGCCAAGGCCAAGGCATGCGGCCACCCCGCGGCCAAGGCCAAGGCACAGGGCCACGCTCGAGCTCCCTATCCTTGCCCCGGGAGCGCGGCCCAAGTTCTTGTTGTGTGTGTACGAGAGTGTGCGACGTGCCTTGGTCGCGCGCATGTGCTGCATTTCTAGCAAGGCACGCAGCCAGCCCGCGGCCATAGCCAAGGCACGCAGCCACCCCGCGGCCAAGGTCAAGGCCATGGCACCCAGCCACCCCGCGGCCAAGGCCAAGGCACAGGGCCACGCTCGAGCTCCCTATCCTTGCCCCGGGAGCGCGGCCCAAGTTTGTGTTGTGTGTGTGGGAGAGTGTGCGACGTGCCTTGGTCGCGAGCATGTGCTGCATTTCGAGCAAGGCAAGCAGCCACCCCGCGGCCAAAGCCAAGGCACGCAGCCACCCCGCGGCCAAAGCCAAGGCACGCAGCCACCCCGCGGCCAAGGCCAACGCACGCAGCCACCCCGTGGCTAAGGCCAAGGCAATGGCACCCAGTCACGCCGCTGCCAAGGCCTAGGCACGGAGCCACCCCGCGGCCAAGGCCGTGTGCTGTAGCTCACGGATCTGGGCGAACTTTCGTGTTTCCGGGGCGGTGCGGGATTTTGGGGTGATGCATTAGATACTTGCGACAGTCGAACGTCGGAGAAGACGGGAGTCGATTCTGAGGTCTGAACCTCGTTTTACGGCCGATTTACCGAACGTGCGGGGGTACAAAAAGGGGACGAGACGTGCCCGCGAATTGGTCCGGTTGTGGTAGAACTGGGCCGGGGGCCTCCTCACGGTGCTAGTACTGTTTCCTCTCGAAGAAAGGGCGAAAATAATGCGGGAGGCCCTGCGCCCATTTTTCCCCCCGAAAAGGCCAAAATCCGTGAGCTATAGCACACGGATTGCGGCCAAATTTCGCGTTTCAGGGGCGGCGTGGGATTTTTGGCGGGCGTGATCGGGTTTGGTGGGAGTCGGTGGCGGGAGAAAACAGAATCCAATTCCGAGCTCCCAAACTCGTTTTACGGCCATTTTACCGCCAGAGAACGGGTGCCCAAACGGGTGGGCCAACTCGTCGGATTCAGGCAAAACCAGAGAAAGAAGTGGAAGGTAGGTGTGGATCTCAGTTTTTGGGCCAAGAATACGAAGCAACGGCGAGGACCGTGCGCTCACATTTTGGCCAAATGCTCGTCCGCGGCCAAGGCCAAGGCCAAGGCACGAGGCCACCCCGCGGCGAAGGCCGAGGCACAAGGCCATGCTCAAGCTCCCTATCCTTGCCCCGGGAGCGCGGCCCAAGTGTGTGTTGTGTGTGCGCGAGAGTGTGCAACGTGCCTTGGTCGCGAGCATGTGCTGCATTTCGAGCAAGGCACTTAGCCAGCCCACGGCCAAGGCCAAGGCTCGCAGCCACCCCGCGGCCATGGCACCCAGCCACCCCGCGGCCAAGGCCAAGGCCATGGCACCCAGCCACGCCGCTGCCAAGGCCTAGGCACGCAGCCACCCCGCGGCCAAGGCCGTGTGCTGTAGCTCACGGATCTGGGCCAACTTTCGCGTTTCCGAGGCGGTGCAGGATTTTGGGGTGATGCATTAGATACTTGCGTCAGTCGAACGTCGGAGAAGACGGGAGTCAATTCCGAGGTCCGAACCTCATTTTACGGCCGATTTACGGAACGTGCGGGGGTGCGAAAAGGGGATGAAACGTGCCCGCGAATTGGTGCGGTTGTGGTAGAACTGGCCTGGGGGCCTCCCTACGGTGCTAGTACTGATTTCCTCTCGAAGAAATGGCGAAAATAATGCGGGAGGCCCTGCGCCCTTTTTTCCCCCGGAAAAGGCCAAAATCCGTGAGCTATAATTTATGGTTTCCACTGGCGCAAATTCCACCACCTCAATTTGCAATTTAAGGTGAGAAAAAATTCCCCATTGGTAACAAATAGTTATCCATTAAGCGGGGGAAATACTATAAAAAAGCAGAAAGATTATCTTTCGACTCTTGCAAGAACGGACTAACAAGGTCAGCTACCCCAACAAGGTCGACTCCCCTCTTTTCCAACGCTCGACTGTCACACGTATGTAGTGCATCACACCAAAATCCCGCACCGCCCCGGAAACGCGAAAGTTGGCCAAGATCCGTGAGCTACAGCACACAGCCTTGGCCTTGGCCGCGGGGTGGCGGCGTGCCATGGACTTGGCCTTGGCCTCGGGGTGGCTGCGTGCCATGGCCTTGGCCTTGGCCTCGGAGTGGCTGCGTGCCAAGGCCTTGGCCGCGGGCTGGCTGGGTGCCATGGCCTTGGCCGCGGGCTGGCTGGGTGCCATGGCCTTGGCCGCAGGGTGGACGCGTGCCTTGGCCTTGGCCACTGGGTGGCTGCGTGTCTCGGCCTTGGCCTTTGCCGCGGGCTGGCTCCGTGCCTTGCTCGAAATGCAGCACATGCTCGTGACCAAGGCAGGTCGCACACTCTCACGCACACACAACACACACTCGGGCCGCGCTCCCGAGGCAAGGATAGGGAGCTCGAGCGTGGCCCTGCGCCTTGGCGTTGGCCGCGGGGTGGCTGCGTGGCTTGGCCTTGGCCGCGGGCGAGCATTTGGCCAAAATGTGAGCACACGGTCCTCGCCGTTTCTTCGTATTCTTGGACCAAAAACTGAGATCCACACCTACCTTCCACTTCTTTCTCCGGTTTTGCCTGAATCGGACGAGTTGGCCCACCCGTTTGGGCACCCGTTCGCTGCCGGTAAGATGGCCGTAAAACGAGTTTCGGAGCTCGGAATTGATTCCGCCGTTCTCCCGCCAACGACTCCCACCAAACCCGACGACGCCAGTCCAAAATCCCACGCGGCCCCCGAAACGCGAAATTTGGCCACAATCCGTGTGCTATAGCTCACGGATTTGGGCCTTTTCATGCGGAAAAATGGGCGCAGGGCCTCCCGCATTATTTTTTCCATTTCTTCGAGCGGAAAGCAGTACTGCGCCGTGAGGAGGCCCCCGGCCCAGTTCTACCACAACCGGACCAATTCGAGGGCACGTTTTCGTCCCCTTTTCGCACCCCCTGCACCCTCGGTAAATCGGCCGTAAAATGAGGTTCGGATCTCGAAATCGTCTCCCTTCTTTTCCGACGTTCGACTGTCGCACGTATCTAATGCATCACCCCAAAATCCCGCACCGCCCCGGAAACATGAAAGTTGGCCAAGATCCGTGAGCAACAGCACGCGGCCTTGGCCTTGGCCGCGGGGTGGCTGCGTGCCATGGCCTTGGCCTTGGCCACCGGGTGGTTGTGTGCCAAGGCCTTGGCCGCGGGCTGGCTCCGTCCCTTGCTCGAAATGCAGCACATGCTCGCAACCAAGGCAGGTCGCACACTCTCACGCACACACAACACACACTCGGGCCGCGCTCCCGAGGCAAGGATAGGGAGCTCGAGCGTGGCCCTGTGCCTTGGCGTTGGCCGCGGGGTGGCTGCGTGGCTTGGCCTTGGCCGCGGGCGAACATTTGGCCAAAATGTGAGCACACGGTCCTCGCCGTTTCTTCGTATTCTTGGACCAAAAACTGAGATCCACACCTACGTTCCACTTCTCTCTCCGGTTTTGCCTGAATCGGACGAGTTGGCTCACCCGTTTGGGCACCCGTTCGCTGCCGGTAAGATGGCCGTAAAACGAGTTTCGGAGCTCGGAATTAGATTCCGTTTTCTCCCACCACCGACTCCCACCAAGCCTGACGACGCCCACCCAAAATCCCACGCAGCCCCCGAAACGCGAAATTTGGCAACAATCTGTGTGCTATAGCTCACAGATTTTGGCCTTTTCTGGTGGAAAAATGGGCGCAGGACCTCCCGCATTATTTTTGCCATTTCTTCGAGCAGAAAGCAGTACTTGCACCGTGAGGAGGCCCCCGGCCCAGTTCTACTACAATCGGACCAATTCGACGGCACGTTTCGTCCCCTTTTCCCACCCCCGCACCCTCGGTAAATTGGCCGTAAAACGAGGTTCGGACCTCTAAATCGACTCCCCTCTTTTCCGACGTTCGACTGTCACACGTATCTAATGCATCACCCCAAAATCCCACACCGCCCCGGAAACGCGAAAGTTGGCCAAGATCCGTGAGCGACAGCACACGGCCTTGGCCTTGGCCGCGGGGTGGCTGCGTGCCTAGTCCTTGGCTGCGGGCTGGCTGGGTGCCATGGCCTTGGCCGCTGGGTGGACGTGTGCCTTGGCTTTGGCCACGGGGTGGCTGCGTGCCTCGGCCTCGGCCTTAGCCGCGGGCTGGCTCCGTGCCTTGCTCGAAATGCAGCACTTGGTCGCGACCACGGCAGGTCGCACACTCTCACGTACACACAACACACACTCGGGCAGTGCTCCCGCGGCAAGGATAGGGAGCTCGAGCGTGGCCCTGTGCCTTGGCGTTGGCCGCGGGGTGGCTGGGTGCCTGTGCCTTGGCGTTGGCCGCGGGGTGGCTGCATGGCTTGGCCTTGGCCGCGGGCGAGCATTTGGCCAAAATGTGAGCACACGGTCCTCGCCGTTTCTTCGTATTCTTGGACCAAAAACTGAGATCCACACCTACCATCCACTTCTTTTCCGGTTTTGCCTGAATCGGACGAGTTGGCCCACCCGTTTGGGCACTCGTTCGCTGCCGGTAAGATGGCCGTAAAACGTGTTTCGGAGCTCGGAATTGGATTCCGTTTTCTCCCGACACCGACTCCCACCAAACCCGACGACGCCAGCCCAAAATCCCACGCCGCCCCCGAAACGCGAAATTTGGCCACAATCCGTGTGCTATACCTCACGGATTTTGACCTTTTCTGGCGGAAAAATGGGCGGAGGGCCTCCTGCCTTATTTTTGCCATTTCTTCGAGCGGAAAGCAGTACTTTCGCCGTGAGGAGGCCCCGGTCCCAGTTCTACCACAATCGGACCAATTCGAGGGCACGTTTCGTCCCCTTTTTGCACCCCCGCACCCTCGGTAAATCGGCCGTAAAACGAGGTTCGGACCTCGAAATCGACTCCCCTCTTTTCCGACGTTCGATTGTTGCACGTATCTAATGTATCATCCAAAAATCCCGCACCGCCCCGGAAATGCGAAAGTTGGCCAAGATCCATGAGCGACAGCACACGGCCTTGGCCTTGGCCGCGGGGTGGCTGCGGGCCATGGCCTAGGCCTTGGCCTCGGGGTGGCTGCGTGCCTTGGCCTTGGCCTTGGCCACCGGGTGGCTGTGTGCCAAGGCATTGGCCGGCGGGCTGGCCTTGGCCACGGCCTTGGCCTTGGCCGCGGGCTTGCTCCATGCCTTGCTAGAAATGCAGCACTTGGCCAGG
The DNA here is from genome assembly GCA_030449905.1 of Luvunga scandens. Taxonomy (NCBI): domain Eukaryota; kingdom Viridiplantae; phylum Streptophyta; class Magnoliopsida; order Sapindales; family Rutaceae; genus Luvunga; species Luvunga scandens. The sequence goes on along the minus strand of JASUUG010000289.1, from coordinate 50,866 downwards.
TCGCACACTCTCACGCACACACAACACACACTCGGCAAGGATAGGGAGCGGGGTCGCTGCTGCGTGGCTTGGCCTTGGCTGCGGGCGAGCATTTGGCCAAAATGTGAGCACACGGTCCTCGCCGTTGCTTGGACCAAAAACTGAGATCCACACCTACCTTCCACTTCTTTCTCCGGTTTTGCCTGAATCGGATGAGTTGGTCCACCCGCGGGCACCCGTTCTCAGGCGGTAAAATGGCTGTAAAACGAGTTTCGAGCTTGGAATTTGATTCCCTTTTCTCCCGCCACCGACTCACCAAACCCGACCACGCCAGCAAAAAATCCCACGCCGCCCCAAAGGGAGCTCGGCGCAATCCGTGTGCTATAGCTCACTTTTGGCCTTTTTCGGCGAAAAAAATGGGCGCAGGGCCTCCCGCATTATTTTCGCCATTTCTTCGAGAGGAAAACGGTACTAGCACCGTGAGGAGGGCCCCGGCCCAGTTTGAAATGCAGCACATGCTCGCGAGGGGTGGCTGCGAGTCTTGGCTTTGGCCGCGGGCTGGCTGCGTGCCTTGCTCGAAATGCAGCACATGCTCGCGACCGAGGCACGTCGCACACTCTCGCACACACACAACACACACTTGGACCGCGCTCCTACGGCAAGGATAGGGAGCTCACGTGGCCCTGTGCCTTGGCCTTACCGCAGGGTGACCGCGTGCCTTGGCCTTGTTTGGCTGGGTGCCATGGCCTTGGCCTTGGCCACGGGGTGGCTACGTGCCTAGGCCTTGGCCGCGGGGTGGCTGGGTACCATGGCCTTGGCCTTGGCCGCGGGGTGGCTGCGTGCCTTGGCCTTGGCCGCGGCGTGGCTGGGTGCCATGGCCTTGGCCTTGGCCACGGGGTGGCTGCGTGCCTTGGCGTTGGCCACGGGCTGGCTGCGTGCCTTGCCTGAGATGCAGCACATGCTCGCGACCAAGGCACGTTGCACACTCTCGCGCACACACAACACACACTTGGGCAGCGCTCCAGGGGCAAGGATAGGGAGTTTGAGCCTTTTCGGCCTTGGCCTTGGCCGAGGGTGGCCGCGTGCCTTTTGGCCTTGGCCTTGATGGCCAGTACGTGCCTGTGGCCTTGGCCTTGCCTTTCCCAGTTCTACCAATGTCGCGGACCAATTTGAGGGCACGTTTGGTCCCCTTTTCAGCATCCAAAAAATGTGAGCACATGGTCCTACCTTCCACTTCTTTCTCCGGTTTTGCCTGAATCCGACGACTTGGCCCACCCGTTTGGGAACCCGTTCTCTGGCAGTAAAATGGCCGTTAAACGAGTTTCGGAGCTCGGAATTGGATTCCGTTTTCTCCCGCCCAGCTCTCCCACAACCGGCCAATTCGGCGGGCACATTTCGTCCCCTTTTCGCACCCCCCCGCGTTCGGTAAATCGGCCGTAAAGGAGGTTCGGACCTCGAATCGACTCCGTCTTCTCCGATTTCGACTTTCGCGACGTATCTAATGCATCACCCCAAAATCCCGCACTGCCCGGAAACAAAAGTTGGCCAAGATCCGTGAGCAACAGCACACGCCCTTGGGCGCGGGGTGGCTGCGTGCCTACGCCTTGGCACCGGCGTGGCTGGGTGCCATGGCCTTGGCCTTGGCCACGGGGTGGCTGCGTGCCTTGGCCTTGGCTGCGGGGTGGCTGGGTGCCATGGGCTTGGCCTTGGCCGTGGGGTGGCTGCGTGCCTAGGCCTTGGCCGCGGGGTGGCTGGGTGCCATGCCCTTGGCCTTGGCCGCGGGGTGGCTGGGTGCCATGGCCTTGGCCTTGGCCGCGGGGTGGCTGCGTGCCTAGGCCTTGTCCGCGGGGTGGCTGGGTGCCATGGCCTTGGCCTTGGCCGCGGGGTGGCTGCGTACCTTGACTTTGGCCGCGGGCTGGCTTCGTGCCTTGCTCGAAATGCAGCACATGCTCGCGACCAAGGCACGTCTCACACTCTCGCGCACACACAACACAAACTTGGGCCGTGCTCCCGGGGCAAGGATAGGGAGCTCGAGCGTGGCCCTGTGCCTTGGCCTTCGCTGCGGGGAGGCCGCGTGCCTTGGGCTTGGCCTTGGCCGCGGGCGAGCATTTGGTCAAAATGTGAGCACACGGTCCTCGCCGTTGCTTCGTATTCTTGGACCAAAAACTGAGATCCACACCTACCTTCCACTTCTTTCTCCGGTTTTGCCTGAATCCGACGAGTTGGCCCACCCGTTTGGGCACACGTTCTCTGGCTGTAAAATGGCTGTAAAAGGAGTTTCGGAGCTTGGAATTGGATTCCGTTTTCTCCCGCAACCGACTCCCACCAAACCCGACCACGCCCGCCAAAAATCACACGCGCCCACGAACGCAAAAATTTGGCCGCAATCCGTGTGCTGTAGCTCACGGATTTTGGCCTTTTCGGGCCGAAAAATGGGCGCAGGGCCTCCCGCATTATTTTCGCCATTTCTTTGAGAGGAAAACAGTACTAGCACCGTGAGGAGGCCCCCGGCCCAGTTCTACCACAACCGGACCAATTCGCGGGCACGTTTCGTTCCCTTTTCGCACCCCTGCACGTTCGGTAAATCAGACGTAAAATGAGGTTCGGACCTCGGAATCGACTCCCGTCTTCTCGGACGTTCAACTGTCGCACGTATCTAATGCATCACCCCAAAATCCTGCCCCGCCCCGGAAACGCGAAAGTTGGCCAAGGTCCGTGAGCTACAGCACACGGCCATGGCCGCGGGATGGCTGCGTGCCTAGGCCTTGGCGGCAGGGTGGCTGGGTGCCATGGCCTTGCCCTTGACCGCGGGGTGGCTGCGTGCCTTGGCCTTGGCCGCGGGGTGGACGCGTGCCTAGACCTTGGCCACGGGGTGGCTGCGTGCCTCGGCCTTGGCCTTGGCCGCGGGCTGGCTACGTGCCTTTCTCGAAATGCAGCATATGCTTGCGACCAAGGCAGGTCGCACACTCTCACGCACACTCAACACAAACTCCGGCCGCGCTCCCGAGGCAAGGATAGGGAGCTCGAGCGTGGCCCTGTGCCTTGGCGTTGGCCGCGGGGTGGCTGCGTGGCTTGGCCTTGGCCGCGGGCGAGCATTTGGCCAAAATGTGAGCACACGGTCCTCGCCGTTTCTTCGTATTCTTGGACCAAAAACTGAGATCCACACCTACCTTCCACTTCTTTCTCCGGTTTTGCCTGAATCGGACGAGTGGGCCCACCCGTTTGGGCACCCGTTCGCTGCCAGTAAGATGGCCGTAGAACGAGTTTCGGAGCTCGGAATTGGATTCCGTTTTCTCCCGCCACCGACTCCCACCAAACCCGACGATGCCAGCCCAAAATCCCATGCTGCCCCCGAAACGCAAAATTTGGCCACAATCCATGTGCTATAGCTCACGGATATTGGCCTTTTCTAGCGGAAAAATGGGCGCATGGCCTCCCGCATTATTTTTGTCATTTCTTCGAGCGGAAAGCAGTACTTGCGCCGTGAGGAGGCCCCCGGCCCAGTTCTACCACAATCGGACCAATTCGAGGGCACGTTTTGTCCCCTTTTTGCACCCCCGCACCCTCGGTAAATCGACCGTAAAACGAGGTTCGGACCTCGAAATCGACTCCCCTCTTTTCCAACGCTCGACTGTCGCACGTATCGAATGCATCACCCCAAAATCCCGCAACGCCCCGGAAACGCGAAAGTTGGCCAAGATCCGTGAGCTACAGCACACGGCGTTGGCCTTGGCCGTGGGGTGGCTGCGCGCCAAGGCCTTGGCCGCGAGCTGGCTGCGTGCCTAGGCCTTGGCCGCGGACTGGCTGGGTGCCATGGCCTTGGCCGCGGGCTGGCTGGGTGCCATGGCCTTGGCCGCGGGGTGGACGCGTGGCTTGGCCTTGGCCACGGGGTGGCTGCGTGCCTCGGCCTTGGCCTTCGCCGTGGGCTGGCTCCGTGCCTTGCTTGAAATGCAGCACATGCTCGCGACCAAGGCAGGTCGCACACTCTCAAGCACACACAACACACACTCGGGCCGCGCTCCCGAGGCAAGGATAGGGAGCTCGAGTGTGGCCCTGTGCCTTGGCGTTGGCCGCGGGGTGGCTTCGTGGCTTGGCCTTGGCCGCGGGCGAGCATTTGTCCAAAATGTGAGCACACGGTCCTCGCCGTTTCTTCGTATTCTTCGACCAAAAACTGAGATCCACACCTACCTTCCACTTCTTTCTCCGGTTTTGCCTGAATCGGACGAGTTGGCCCACCCGTTTGGGCACCCGTTCGCTGCCGGTAAGATGGCCGTAAAACGAGTTTCGGAGCACGGAATTGGATTCCGTTTTCGGAGCACGGAATTGGATTCCGTTTTCGGAGCACGGAATTGGCCTTGGCCGCGGGGTGGCTGCGTGCCTTGCTCGAAATGCAGCACATGCTCGCGACCAAGGCACGTCGCACACTCTCGCGCACACACAACACAAACTTGGGCCGCGCTCCCGGGGCAAGGATAGGGAGCTCGAGCGTGGCCCTGTGCCTTGGCCTTGGCCGCGGGGTGGCCGCGTGCCTTGGCCTCGGGCGGGCATTTGGCCAAAATGTGAGCACACGGTCCTCGCCGTTGCTTCGTATTCTTGGACCAAAAACTGAGATCCACACCTACCTTCCACTTCTTTCTCCGGTTTTGCCTGAATCCGATGAGTTGGCCCACCCGTTTGGGAACCCGTTCTCTGGCGGTAAAATGGCTGTTGAAGGAGTTTCGGAGCTGGGAATTGGATTTCGTTTTCTCCCGCCACCGACTCCCACCAAACCCGACCACGCCAGCCAAAAATCCCACGCCGCCCCCGAAACACTAAATTTTGGGGTGATGCATTAGATACGTGCGACAGTCGAGCGTTGGAAAAGAGGGGAGTCGATTTCGAGGTCCGAACCTCGTTTTACGGCCGATTTACCGAGGGTGCGGGGGTGTGCGAAAAGGGGACGAAACGTGCCCGCGAATTGGTCCGATTGTGGTAGAACTGGGCCGGGGGCCTCCTCACGGCGTAACTACTGTTTTCCTCTCGAAGAAATGGCGAAAAAAATGCGTGAGGCCCTGCGCCCATTTTTCCCCCGGAAAATGCCAAGGCCAAGTCATGCAGCCACCACGCGGCCAACGCCAAGGCACAGGGCCAGGCTCGAGCTCCCTATCCTTGCCTCGGGAGCGCGGCCAGAGTGTGTGTTGTGTGTGCGTGAGAGTGTGCGACCTGCCTTGGTCGCGAGCATGTGCTGCATTTCGAGCAAGGCACGGAGCCAGCCCGCAGCCAAGGCCAAGGACGAGGCACGCAGCCACCCCGTGGCCAAGGCCAAGGCACGCGTCCACCCCGCGGCCAAGGCCATGGCACCCAGCCGGCCCGCGGCCAAGGCCTAGGCACGCAGCCAGCCCGCGTCCAAGGCCTTGGCACGCAGCCACCCCGAGGCCAAGGCCAAGGCCATGGAACGCAGCCACCCCGCGGCCAAGGCCATGGCCATGGCACGCAGCCACCCCACGGCCAATGCCAAGGCCGTGTGCTGTAGCTCACGGATCTTGGCCAACTTTCGTGTTTCCGGGGCGGTGCGGGATTCTGGGGTGATGCATTAGATAAGTACGACATGTGCCCTCGAATTGGTCCGATTGTGGTAGAACTGGGCCGGGGACCTCCTCACGGCGCAAGTACTGCTTTCCGCTCGAAGAAATGGCAAAAATAATGCAGGAGGCCCAGCGCCCATTTTTCCGCCAGAAAAGGCCAAAATCCGTGAGCTATAGCACACGGATTGTGTCCAAATTTCGCGTTTTGGGGGCGGCATGGGATTTTGGCGTGGCGTGGTAGGGTTTGGTGGGAGTCGGTGGCGGGAGAAAACGGAATCCAATTCCGAGCTCCGAAACTCGTTTTACGGCCATCTTACCGGCAGTGAACGGGTGCCCAAACGGGTGGGCCAACTCATCCGATTCAGGCAAAACCGGAGAAAGAAGTGGAAGGTAGGTGTGGATCTCAGCTTTTGGTCCAAGAATACGAAGAAACGGCGAGGGCCGTGTGCTCACATTTTGGCCAAATGCTCGCCCGCGGCCAACTCCAAGCCACGCAGCCACCCCGCGGCCAACGCCAAGGCACAGGGCCAGGCTCGAGCTCCCTATCCTTGCCTCGGGAGCGCGGCCGGAGTGTGTGTTGTGTGTGCGTGAGAGTGTGCGACCTTCCTTGGTCGCGAGCATGTGCTTCATTTCGAGCAAGGCACGGAGCCAGCCCGCGGCCAAGGCCAAGGCCGAGGCACGCAGCCACCCCGCGGCCAAGGCCAAGGCCCGCGTCCACCCCGTGGCCAAGGCCATGGCACCCAGCCAGCCCGCGGCCAAGGCCATGGCACCCAGCCAGCCTGCGGCGAAGGCCTAGGCATGCAGCCAGCCTGCGGCCAAGGCCATGGCACGCAGCCACCCCGCGGCCAAGGCCAAGGCCGTGTGCTGTAGCTGACGGATCTTGGCCAACTTTCGCGTTTTCGGGGCTGTGCGGGATTTTGGGGTGATCCATTAGATACGTGCGACAGTCAAGCGTTGGAAAGGAGGGGAGTCGATTTCGAGGTCCGAACCTCGTTTTACGGCCGATTTACCGAGGGTGCGGGGGTGCGAAAAGGGGACGAAACGTGCCCGCGAATTGGTCCGATTGTGGTAGAACTGGGCCGGGGGCCTCCTCACGGCGCAAGTACTGCATTCCGCTCGAAGAAATGGCAAAAATAATGGGGGAGGCCCTGCGCCCATTTTTCCGCCAGAAAAGGCCAAAATCCGTGAGCTATAGCACACGGATTGTGGCCAAATTTCGCGTTTCGGGGGCGGCGTGGGATTTTGGTCTGGCGTGGTCGGGCTTGGTGGGAGTCGGTGGCGGGAGAAAACGGAATCCAATTCCGAGCACCGAAACTCGTTTTACGGCCATCTTACCGGCAGCGAACGGGTGCCCAAACGGGTGGGCCCACTCGTCCGATTCAGGCAAAACCGGAGAAAGAAGGGGAAGGTAGGTGTGGATCTCAGTTTTTGGTCCAAGAATACGAAGAAACGGCGAGGACCGTGTGCTCACATTTTGGCCATATGCTCGCCCGCGGCCAAGGCCAAGCCATGCAGCCACCACGCGGCCAACGCCAAGGCACAGGGCCACGCTCGAGCTCCCTATCCTTGCCTCGGGAGCGCGGCCGGAGTGTGTGTTGTGTGTGCGTGAGAGTGTGCGACCTGCCTTGGTCGTGAGCATATGCCGCATTTCGAGAAAGGCACGTAGCCAGCCCGCGGCCAAGCCCATGGCCGAGGCACGCAGCCACCCGGTGGCGAAGGCCTAGGCACGCGTCCACCCCACGGCCTAGGCCATGGCACCCAGCCAGCCCGCGGCCAAGGCCTAGGCACGCAGCCACCCCGCGGCCAAGGCCTTGCCACACAGCCACCCGGTGTCCAAGGCCAAGGCCATGGCACCCAGCCACCCCGCGGCCAAGGCCTAGGCACGCAGCCACCCTGCGGCCAAGGCCAAGGCCGTGTGCTGTCGCTCACGGATCTTGGCCAGCTTTCGCGTTTCCGGGGTGGTGCGGGATTTTGGGGTGATGCATTAGATACGTGCGACAGTCGAACGTCGGAAAAGAGGGGAGTCGATTTCGAGGTCCGAACCGCGTTTTACAGCCGATTTACCGAGGGTGCGGGGGTACGAAAAGGGGACGAAACGTGCCCTCAAATTGGTCCGATTGTGGTAGAACTGGGCCGGGGACCTCCTCACGGCGCAAGTACTGCTTTCCGCTCGAAGAAATGGCAAAAATAATGCGGGAGGCCCTGCGCCCATTTTTCCGCCAGAAAAGGCCAAAATCCGTGAGCTATAGCACACGGATTGTGGCCAAATTTCGCATTCCGGGGGCGGCGTGGGATTTTGGGCTGGCGTCGTCGGGTTTGTTGGGAGTCGGTGGTGGGAGAAAACGGAATCCAATTCCGAGCTCCGAAACTCATTTTACGGCCATCTTACCGGCAGCGAACGGGTGCCCAAACGGGTGGGCCAACTCGTCCGATTCAGGCAAAACCGGAGAAAGAAGAGGGGTGGCTGCATGCCTAGGCGTTGGCCGCGGGGTGGCTGGGTGCCATGGCCTTGGCCTTGGCCTTGGCCGCTGGGTGGCTGCGTGCCTTGGCCTTGGCCTCGGGCTGGCTGCGTGGCATGCTCGAAATGCAGCACATTCTCGTGACCAAGGCACGTCGCACACTCTCGCGCACACACAATACACACTTGGGCCGCGCTCCCGGGGCAAGGATAGGGAGCTCGAGCGTGGCCCAGTGCCTTGGCCTTTGCCGCGGGGTGGCCGCGTGCCTTGGCCGCGGGCGAGCATTTGGCCAAAATGTAAGCACACGGTCCTCGCCGTTGCTTCGTATTCTTGGACCAAAAACTGAGATCCACACCTACCTTCCACTTCTTTCTCCGGTTTTGCCTGAATCGGATGAGTTGGCCCACCCGTTTGGGCACCCGTTCTCTGGCGGTAAAATGGCCGTAAAACGAGTTTCGGAGCTCGGAATTGGATTCCGTTTTCTCCCACCACCGTCTCCCACCAAACCCGACCACGCCGGCCAAAAATCCCACGCCCCCCCGAAACGCGAAATTGGACCGCAATCCGTGTGCTATAGCTCACGGATTTTGGCCTTTTCGGGCGGAAAAATGGGCGCAGGGCCTCCCGTATTATTTTTGCCATTTCTTTGAGAGGAAAACAGTACTAGCACCGTGAGGAGGCCCCCGGCCAAGTTCTACCGCAACCGGACCAATTCGCGGGCACGTTTCGTCCCCTTGTCGCACCCCCGCACGCTTCGTAAATCAAACGTAAAACGAGGTTCGACCTCGAATCGACTCCCGTCTTCTCCGACGCTCGACTGTCGCACGTATCTAATGCATATCCCCAAAATCCCACACCGCCCCGAAACGCGAAAGTTGGCCAAGATCCGTGAGCTACAGCACACGGCCTTGGCAGCTTGGGTGGCGGCGTGCCTAGGCCTTGGCCGCAGCGTGGCTGGGTGCCATGGCCTTGGCCTTGGCCACGGGGTGGCTGCGTGCCTTGGCCTTGGCCACGGGGTGGCTGCGTGCCTTGGCCTTGGCCACGGGGTGGCTGCGTGCCACGGCCTTGGCCTCGGGGGCAAGAATAGGGTGCCATGGCCTTGGCCTTGGCCTCGGGGTGGCTTTTGCGTGAGCCTAGGACTTGGCCATGGGGTGGCTGGGTGCCATGGCCTTGGCCTTGGCCATGGGGTGGCTGCATGCCTTGGCTTTGGCCGCGGGCTGGCTGCGTGCCTTGCTCGAAATGCAGCACATGCTCGCGACCAAGGCACGTCGCACACTCTCGCACACACACCACACACACTTGGACCGACCTCCCAGGGCATGGATAGGGAGCTCGAGTGTGGCCCGTGTGCCTTGGCCTTGGCCTTGGCAGCGGGCGAGCATTTGGCCAAAATGTGAGGACACGGTCCTCGCCATTGCTTCGCATTCTTGGACCAAAACTAAGATCCACACCTACCTTCCTCTTCTTTCTCAGGTTTTGCCTGAATCCGACGAGTTGGCCCACCCTTTTGGGCACCCGTTCGCTGGCGGTAAAATGGCCGTTAAACGAGTTTCGAGCTCGGAATTGATTCCGTTTTCTCCCGCCACCGACTCCCACCAAACCCGACCACGCCCGCCAAAAATGCCATGCTGCCCCGAACGCGAAATTTGGCCGCAATCCGTGTGCTATAGCTCACGGTTTTGGCCTTTTCGGAAAAATGGGCGCAGGGCCTCCCGCATTTATTTTCACCATTTCTTCGAGAGGAAAACAGTGCTAGCACCGTGAGGGGCCCCCACCCAGTTCTACCACAACCGGACCATTTGGGCAGATTCGTCCCCTTTTCGCACCCCCGCACGTTCGGTAAATCAGACGTAACACGAGGTTCGGACATCGGAATCGACTCCCGTCTTCTCCGACGTTCGACTGTCACACGTATCTAATGCATTACCACAAAATCCCGCCCCGCCCCAGACACGCGAAAGTTGGCCAAGATCTGTGAGCTACAGCACACGGCCTTGGCCGCGGGGTGCCTGCGTGCCTAGGCCTTGGCCGAGGGGTGGCTGGGTGCCTTGCTCGAAATGCAGCACATGCTCGCGACCAAGGCACGTCGCACACTCTCGCCCACACACAACACACACTTGGGCTGCACTCGCGGGGCAAGGATAGGGAGCTCGAGCGTGGCCGTGTGCCTTGGCCTTGGCCGCGGGGTGGCTGTGTGCCTTGGCCTTGGCCACGGGGTGGCCGCGTGCCTTGGCCACGGGCGAGCATTTTGCCAAAATGTGAGCACACGGTCCACGCCGTTGCCAGTATTCTTGACCAAAAACTGAGATCCACACCTACCTTCCACTTCTTTCTCCGGTTTTGCCTGAATCGGACAAGTGGGCCCACACGTTTGCGCACCCGTTCGCTGCCGGTAAAATGGCCGTTAAACGAGTTTCGGAGCTCAGAATTGGATTCTGTTTTCTCCCGCCACCGACTCCCAGCAAACCCGACCACGCCAGCCAAAAATCCCACGCCGCCCCCGAAACACTAAATTTGGCCGCAATCCGTGTGCTATAGCTCACGGATTTTGGTCTTTTCGGGCGGAAAAATGTGAAAATTGGCCAAGTAGCTCATTGCCTTGGCCGCGGGATGGCTGCGTGCCTAGCCCATGGCCGCGGGGTGGCTGCGTGCCTAGGCCATGGGCGCAGGGTGGCTTTGCTTGCCTAGGCCATGGCCTGGGGTGGCTTGGTGCCATGGCCTTGGCCTTGGCCACGGGTGGCTGCGTGCCTTGGCCTCACCCCAAAATGGCTGCGTGCCTAGGCCTTGGCCAAGATCCGGGTGGCTGGCCATGGCGGCCTTGGCCACGGGTGGCTGCGTGCCTAGGCCTTGGCCCGCGGGTGGCTGGGTGCCATGGCCTTGGCCTTGGCCGCGGGTGGCTGCGTGCCTAGGCCTTGGCCGCGGGGTGGCTGGGTGCCATGGCCTTGGCATTGGCCGCGGGTGGCTGCGTGTCTTGGCCTTGGCCGCGGGCTGGCTGCGTGCCTTGCTCGAAATGCAGCACATGCTCGAGACCAAGGCACGTTGCACACTCTCGCAAAACACACAACACACACTTGGACCGCACTCCCGGGGCAAGGATAGGGAGCTCGAGCGTGGCCCTGTGCCTTGGCCTTGGCCGCGGGTGGCCGCGTGCCTTGGCCTTGGCCCCGGGGGCACACGGTTGCGTGCCTAGGCCTTGGCCGCATGGCTGGGTGCCACGGCCTTGGCCTTGGCCGTGTGGTGGCTCGTGCCTTGGCCTTGGCCGGCGTGGCTGGGTGCCATGGCCTTGGCCTTGGCCACCGGGTTTGCCTGAATCGGCCGCGAGGTGGCTGCGTGCCTTGGCCTTGGCCTCTGGGTGGCTAAATGGTGCCTTGTCCGCGGGGTGGCCGGGTGCCATGGCCTTGGCCTTGTCCCGGGCTGGCTCGTGCCTTGCTCAAAATGCAGCACATGGTCGCGACCAAGGCACGCCGCACACTCTCGCGCACACACAACACACACTTGGGCCGTGCTCTCGGGGAAAGGATAGGGAGCTCCCCGTGGCCCTTTTCGCCTTGGCCTTGGCCGCGGGGTGGCAGTACTGCCTTGGCCTTGGCCTTGGCCCAGTTCTACGAGCATTTGGCCAAAATGTGAGCACACTGTCCTCGCCGTTTCTTCGTATTCTTGGACCAAAAACTGAGATGCACACCTACCTTCCACTTCTTTCACTGGTTTTGCCTGAATCGGACGAGTTGGCCCACCCGTTTGGGCACCCGTTCTCTTGGCCGGTAAGATGGCTGCGTAAAATGAGTTTGGAGCTCGGAATTGGATTCCGTTTTCTCCGCCACCGACTCCCACCAAACCCGATGGCTGCCAGCCCAAAATCCTTGAAACGGGGTGGCTGGCCACAATCCATGTGCTATAGCTCACGGATTTTTTGGCCTTTTCTGTGGAAAAATGGGCGCAGGGCCTCCCGCCTTTTTGCCATTTCTTGGCGGAAAGCAGTACTTGCGCCTGAGGAGCCCCCCCGGCCCAGTTCTACCACAATCGGCCCAATTCGTGCACGTTTTCGGCCCTTTTTCGCACCTCCGCACCGCCCGGGCTTTGCCCAAATCCGTGGCGACACCTAGGCCTTGGCCTTGGCTGGGATGGCTGGGTGCCATGGCCTTGGCCATGGGCTGGCTGGGTGGCTGCGTGCCTTGGCCTTGGCCAGCGGGCTGGCTGAGTGCCTTGGCCTCGAAATGCAGCAGCAGCATTATTTTCGCCATTTCTTCGAGAGGAAAACAGTACTAGCACCGTGAGGAGGCCCTCCCGGCCCCGTTCTACCACATCCGGACCAATTCACGGGCACGCTTCGTTCCCCCTTCGCACCCCGCGTTGACGGTAAATCAGACGTCAAACGAGGTTCGGACCTCCGAATCGACTCCCGTCTTCTCCGACGTTCGACTGTCACACGTATCTAATCCATCACCCCAAAATCCCGCCCCGCCCCGGAAACGCGAAAGTTGGCCAAGGTCCGTGAGCTACAGCACACGGCCTTGGCCGCGGGGTGGCTGCGTGCCTAGGCCTTGGCCGCGGGGTGGCTGGGTGCCATGGCCTTGCCCTTGGCCTTGGGGTGGCCGCGGGCGAGCATTTGGCCAAAATGTGAGCACATGGTCCTCGCCGTTGCTTCATATTCTCGGACCAAAAACTGAGATCCACACCTACCTTCCACTTCTTTCTCCGGTTTTGCCTAAATCCGACGAGTTGGCCCACCCGTCTGGCTGTAAAATGGCCGATAAACGAGTTTCGGAGCTCGGAATTGGATTCCGTTTTCTCCCGCCCAGTTCTGCCACAACCGGGCCAATTCGCGGGCACATTTCGTCCCCTTTTCGCACCCCAGCACGTTCGGTAAATCGGCCATAAAAGGAGGTTCCAACCTCGAATCGACTCCCGTCTTCTCCGACGTTCGACTGTCGCACGTATCCAATGCATCAGCCCAAAATCCCGCACTGCCCCGGAAACGCGAAAGTTGGCCAAGATCCGTGTGCTACAGCACACGCCCTTGGCCGCGGGGTGGCTGCGTGCCTAAGCCTTGGCAGCGGCGCGGCTGGGTGCCATGGCCTTGGCCTTGGCCACGGGGTGGCTGCGTGCCTTCGCCTTGGCCACGGGGTGGCTGCGTGCCTAGGCCTTGGCCGCGGGATGGCTGGGTGCCATGGCCTTGCCCTTGGCTGTGCCATGGCCTTGGCCTTGGCCAGCGGGGTGGCTGCGTGCCTTGACTTTGGCCTTGGGCTGGCTGGCTCGTGCCTTGCACGAAATGCAGCACATGCTCGCGAGCAAGGCACGTCGCTCACTCTTGCAAACACACAACACAAACTTGGGCCGCGCTCACGGGGCAAGGATAGGGAGCTCGTGCGTGGCCTGTGCCTTGTCCTTCGCCGCGGGGAGGCCGCGTGCCTTGGGCTTGGTCTTGGCCGCGGGCGAGCATTTGGTCAAAATGTGAGCACACGGTCCTCGCCGTTGCTTCGTATTCTTGGACCAAAAACTGAGATCCACACCTACCTTCCACTTCTTTCTCCGGTTTTGCCTGAATCTGACGAGTTGGCCCACCCGTTTGGGCACCCGTTCTCTGGCGGTAAAATGGCTGTAAAACGAGTTTCGGAGCTTGGAATTGGATTCAATTTTCTCCCGCCACTGACTCCCACCAAACCCGACCACGCCCGCCAAAAATCACACGCCGCCCACGAAACACGAAATTTGGCCGCAATCCGTGTGCTGTAGCTCACGGATTTTGGCCTTTTCGGGCGAAAAAATGGGCGCAGGGCCTCCCGCATTATTTTCGCCATTTCCTCGAGAGGAAAAGGGTACTAGCACCGTGAGGAGGCCCCCGGCCCATTTCTACCACAACCGGACCATTTCGCGGGCACGTTTCGTCCCCTTTTCGCACCCCCGCAGGTTCGTTAAATCAGACGTAAAACGAGGTTCGGACCTCGGAATTGACTCCCGTCTCCTCCGACGTTCGACTGTCGCACGTATCTAATGCATCACCCCAAAATCCCGCCACGCCCTGAAAACGCGAAAGTTGGCCAAGATCCGTGAGCTACAGCACACGGCCTTGGCCGCGGGGTGGCTGCGTGCCTAGGCCTTGGCCGCGGGGTGGCTCGGTGCCATGGCCTCGGGGTGGCTGCGTGCCTAGGCTTTGGCCTCGGGGTGGCTGGGTGCCATGGCCTTGGCCGTGGCCGCGGGGTGGCTGCGTGCCTTGGCTTTGGCCGCGGGGTGGCTGCGTGCCTTGCTCGAAATGCAGCACATGCTCGCGACCAAGGCACGTCGCACACTCTCGTGCACACACAACCCAAACTTGGGCCGCGCTCCCGGGGCAAGGATAGGGAGCTCGAGCGTGGCCCTGTGCCTTGGCCTTGGCCGCGGGGTGGCCGTGTGCCTTGGCCGCGTGCCTTGGCCGCGGCCGGGCATTTGGCCAAAATGTGAGCACACGGTCCTCGCTGTTGCTTCGTATTCTTGGACCAAAAACTGAGATCCACACCTACCTTCCACTTCTTTCTCCGGTTTTGCCTGAATCCGACGAGTTGGCCCACCCGTTTGGGAACCCGTTCTCTGGCGGTAAAATGGCTGTTAAACGAGTTTCGGAGCTCGGAATTGGATTCCGTTTTCTCCCACCACCGACTCCCACCAAACCCGACCACGCCAGCCAAAAATCCCATGCCGCCCCCGAAACACGAAATTTGGCGGCCCGAGTGTGTGTTGTGTGTGCGTGACAGTGTGCGACCTGCCTTGGTCGCGAGCATGTGCTGCATTTCGAGCAAGGCACGGAGCCAGCCCGTGGCCAAGGCCGAGGCCGAGGCACGCAGCCACCCCGTGGCCAAGGCCAAGGCACGCGTCCACCCCGCGGCCAAGGCCATGGCACCCAGCCAGCCCGCGGCCAAGGCCTAGGCACGCAGCCAGCCCGCGGCCAAGGCCTTGGCACACAGCCACCCCGCGGCCAAGGCCTTGGCACACAGCCACCCCGAGGCAAAGGCCAAGGCCATGGCACGCAGCCACCCCGCGGCCATGGCCAAGGCCATGGCACGCAGCCACCCCGCGGACGAGGCCAAGGCCGTGTGCTGTAGCTCACGGATCTTGGCCAACTTTCGCGTTTCCGGGGCGGTGCGGGATTTTGGGGTGATGCATTAGATACGTGCGACAGTCGAGCGTTGGAAAAGAGGGAGTTGATTTCGAGGTCCGAACCTCGTTTTACGGCCGATTTACCGAGGGTGCGGGGGTGTGAAAAGGGGACGAAACGTGCCCGCGAATTGGTCCGATTGTGGTAGAACTGGGCCGGGGGCCTCCTCACGGTGCAAGTACTGTTTTCCGCTCGAAGAAATGGCGAAAAAAATGCGGGAGGCCCTGCGCCCATATTTCCCCAGGAAAAGGCCAAAATCAGTGAGCTATAGCACACGGATTGTGGCAAAATTTCACGTTTCGGGGTCGGCGTGGGATTTTGGGCTGGCGTGGTCGGGTTTGGTGGGAGTCGGTGGCGGGAGAAAACGGAATACAATTCCGAGCTCCGAAAGTCGTTTTACGGCCATCTTACCGGCAGCGAACGGGTGCCCAAAAGGGTGGGCCCACTCGTCCGATTCAGGCAAAACCGGAGAAAGAAGTGGAAGGTAGGTGTGGATCTCAGTTTTTGGTCCAAGAATACGAAGAAACGGCGAGGACCGTGTGCTCACATTTTGGCCAAATGCTAGCCCGCGGCCAAGGCCAAGCCACGCAGCCACCCCGCGGCCAACGCCAAGGCACAGGGCCACGCTCCAGCTCCCTATCATTGCCTCGGGAGCGCGGCCTGAGTGTGTCTTGTGTGTGCGTGATAGTGT
Organism: Luvunga scandens; assembly: GCA_030449905.1. Classification (NCBI taxonomy): domain Eukaryota; kingdom Viridiplantae; phylum Streptophyta; class Magnoliopsida; order Sapindales; family Rutaceae; genus Luvunga; species Luvunga scandens. Next base: position 35,044 of record JASUUG010000289.1, on the reverse strand, counting down.
GCGACCTGCCTTGGTCGCGAGCATGTGCTGCATTTCGAGCAAGGCACGGAGCAAGCCCGCGGCCAAGGCCAAGGCCGAGGCACACAGCCACCTCGTGGCCAAGGCCAAGGCACACGTCCACCCCGCGGCCAAGGCCATGGCACCCAGCCAGCCCGCGGCCAAGGCCATGGCAGCCAGCCAGCCCGCGGCCAAGGCCTTGGCACACAGCCACCCGGTGGCCAAGGCCAAGGCCATGGCACCCAGCCACCCCGAGGCCAAGGCCAAGGCCATGGCCCGCAGCCACCCCGCGGCCAAGGCCAAGTCCGTGTGCTGTCGCTCACGGATCTTGGCCAACTTTCGCGTTTCCGGGGCGGTGCGGGATTCTGGGGTGATGCATTAGATACGTGCGATAGTCGAACGTCGGAAAAGAGGGGAGTTGATTTCGAGGTCCGAACCTCGTTTTACGGCCGATTTACCGAGGGTGCGGGGGTGCGAAAAGGGGACGAAACGTGCCCTCGAATTGGTCCGATTGTGGTAGAACTGGGCCGGGGGCCTCCTCACGGCGAAAGTACTGCTTTCCGCTCGAAGAAATGGCAAAAATAATGCGGGAGGCCCTGCGACCATTTTTCCACCAAAAAAGGCCAAAATCCGTGAGCTATAGCACACGGATTGTGGCCAAATTTCGCGTTTCGGGGGCGGCATGGGATTTTGGGCGGGCGTCGTCGGGTTTGGTGGGAGTCGGTGGCGGGAGAAAACGAAATCCAATTCCGAGCTCCGAATCTCGTTTTACGGCCATCTTACCGGCAGCGAACGGGTGCCGAAACGGGTGGGCCAACTAGTCCGATTCAGGCAAAACCGGAGAAAGAAGTGGAAGGTAGGTGTGGTTCTCAGTTTTTGGTCCAAGAATACGAAGAAACGGCGAGGACCGTGTGCTCACATTTTGGACAAATGCTCGCCCGCGGCCAAGGCCAAGCAACGCACCCACCCCGCGGCCAACGCCAAGGCACAGGGCCACGCTCGAGCTCCCTATCCTTGCCTCGGGAGCGCGGCGGGAGTGTGTGTTGTGTGTGCGTGATAGTGTACGACCTGCCTTGGTCGCGAGCATATGCTGCATTTCAAGAAAGGCACGTAGCCAGCCCGCGGCCAAGGCCAAGGCCGAGGCACGCAGCCACCCCGTGGCCAAGGCCTAGGCACGCGTCCTCCCCGCGGCCAAGGCCATGGCACCCAGCCAGCCCGCGGCCAAGGCCTAGGCACGCAGCCACCCCGTGGCCAAGGCCTTGGCACACAGCCACCCGCTGGCCAAGGCCAAGGCCATGGCACCCAGCCAGCCCGCGGCCAAGGCCTAGGCACGCAGCCACCCCGCGGCCAAGGCCAAGGCCGTGTGCTGTCGCTCACGGATCTTGGCCAACTTTCGCGTTTCCGGGGCGGTGCGGGATTTTGGGGTGATGCATTAGATACGTGCGACAGTCGAACGTCGGAAAAGAGGCGAGTCGATTTCGAGGTCCGAACCTCATTTTACGGCCGATTTACCGAGGGTGCGGGGGTGCGAAAAGGGGACGAAACGTGCCCTCGAATTGGTCCGATTGTGGTAGAACTGGGCCGGGGGCCTCCTCACGGCGCAAGTACTGCTTTCCGCTCGAAGAAATGGAAAAAATAATGCGGGAGGCCCTGCGCCCATTTTTCCGCCAGAAAAGGCCAAAATCCGTGAGCTATAGCACACGGATTTTGGCCAAATTTCGCGTTTCGGGGGCGGCGTGGGATTTTGGGCTGGCGTGGTCGGGTTTGGTGGGAGTCGGTGGCGGGAGAAAACGGAATCCAACTCCGAGCTCCGAAACTCGTTTTACGGCCATCTTACCGGCAGCAAACGGGTGCCCAAAAGGGTGGGCCAACTCGTCCGATTCAGGCAAAACCGGAGAAAGAAGTGGAAGGTAGGTGTGGATCTCAGTTTTTGGTCTAAGAATACGAAGAAACGGCGAGGACCGTGTGCTCACATTTTGGCCAAATGCTCGCCCGCGGCCAAGGCCAAGCCACGCAGCCACCCCGCAGCCAACGCCAAGGCACAGGGCCACGCTCGAGCTCGCTATCCTTGCCTCGGGAGCGCGGCGGGAGTGTGTGTTGTGTGTGCGTGATAGTGTGCGACCTGCCTTGGTCGCGAGCATATGCTGCATTTCGAGAAAGGCACGTAGCCAGCCCGCGGCCAAGGCCAAGGCCGAGGCACACAGCCACCCCGTGGCCAAGGCCTAGGCACGCGACCTCCCCGCGGCCAAGGCCATGGCACCCAGCCAGCCCGCGGCCAAGGCCTAGGCACGCAGCCAGCCCGCGGCCAAGGCCTAGGCACGCAGCCACCCCGCGGCCAAGGCCTAGGCACGCAGCCACCCCGCGGCCAAGGCCAAGGCCGTGTGCTGTCGCCCACGGATCTTGGCCAACTTTCGCGTTTCCGGGGCGGTGCGGGATTTTGGGGTCATGCATTAGATACGTGCGACAGTCGAACGTCGGAAAAGAGGGGAGTCGATTTTGAGGTCCGAACCTCGTTTTACGGCCGATTTACCGAGGGTGCGGGGGTGCGAAAAGGGGACGAAACGTGCCCTCGAATTGGTCCGATTGTGGTAGAACTGGGCCGGGGGCCTCCTCACGGCGCAAGTACTGCTTTCCGCTCGAAGAAATGGAAAAATAATGCGGGAGGCCCTGCGCCCATTTTTCCGCCATAAAAGGCCAAAATCCGTGAGCTATAGCACACGGATTGTGGCCAAATTTCGCGTTTCGGGGGCGGTGTCGGATTTTTGGCTGGTGTCATCGGGTTTGGTGGGAGTCGGTGGCGGGAGAAAATGGAATCCAATTCCGAGCTCCGAAACTCTTTTTACGGCCATCTTACCGGCAGCGAACGGGTGCCCAAACGGGTGGGCCAACTCGTCCGATTCAGGCAAAACCGGAGAAAGAAGTGGAAGGTAGGTGTGGATCTCAGTTATTAGCCCAAGAATAGGAAGAAACGGAGAGGACCGTGTGCTCACATTTTGGCCAAATGCGACCCCGCAGCCAAGGCCAAGCCACGCAGCCACCCCGGGAGCGCGGTCCAAGTGTGTGTTGTGTGTGTGTGAGAGTGTGCGACCTGCCTTGGTCGCGAGCATGTGCTGCATTTCGAGCAAGGCACGGAGCTAGCACGCGGGCTGGCAGCGTGCCTAGGCCTTAGCCGCGGGCCGGCTGGGTGCCATGACCTTGGCCGCGGGCTGGATGGGTGCCATGGCCTTGGCCGCGGGTGGACGCGTGCCTTGGCCTTGGCCACGGGGTGGCTGCGTGCCTCGGCCTTGGCCTTGGCCGCGGGCTGGCTCCGTGCCTTGCTCGAAATGCAGCACATGCTTGCGACCAAGGAAGGTCGCACACTCTCTCGCACGCACAACACACAGTCGGGCCGCGCTCCCGAGGGAAGGATAGGGAGCTCGAGCGTGGCCCTGTGCCTTGGCGTTGGCCGCGGGGTGGCTGCGTGGCTTGGCCTTGGCCGCGGGCGCGCATTTGGCCAAAATGTGAGCACACGGTCCTCTCCGTTTCTTCCTATTCTTGGGCTAATAACTGAGATCCACACCTACCTTCCACTTCTTTCTCCGGTTTTACCTGAATCGGACGAGTTGGCCCACCCGTTTGGGTACCCGTTCGCTGCCGGTAAGATGGCCGTAAAACGAGTTTCGGAGCTTGGAATTGTATTCCGTTTTCTCCCGCCACCGACTCCCACCAAACCCGACGACACCAGCACAAAATCCCACCCCGCCGCCAAAACGCGAAATTTGGCCACAATCCGTGTGCTATAGCTCACGGATTTTGGCCTTTTCTGGCGGAAAAATGGGCGCAGGGCCTCCCGCATTATTTTTGCCATTTCTTCGAGCGGAAAGCAGTACTTGCGCCGTGAGGAGGCCCCCAGCCCAGTTCTACCACAATCGGACCAATTCGAGGGCACGTTTCGTCCCCTTTTCGCACCCCCGCACCCTCGGTAAATCGGCCGTAAAATGAGGTTCGGACCTCAAAATCGACTCCCGTCTTTTCCAACGCTCGACTGTCGCACGTATCTAATGCATCACCCCAAAATCATGCACCGCCCCGGAAACGTGAAAGTTGGCCAAGATCCGTGAGCTACAGCACACGGCCTTGGCCTTGGCCGCGGGGTGGCTGCGTGCCATGCCTTGGCCGCGGGGTGGCTGGGTGCCATGGCCTTGGCCTTGGCCACCGAGTGGCTGTGTGCCCAGGCCTTGGCCACGGGGTGGCTGCGTGCCTAGGCCTTGGCCGTGGGCTGGCTGGGTGCCATTGCCTTGGCCGCGGGGTGGACGCGTGCCTAGACCTTGGCCACATGGTGGCTGCGTGCCTCGGCCTTGGCCTTGGCCGCGGGCTGGCTACGTGCCTTTCTCGAAATGCAGCATATGCTCGCGACCAAGGCAGGTCGTACACTCTCACGCACACACAACACACACTCCAGCCGCACTCCCGAGGCAAGGATAGGGAGCTCGAGCGTGGCCCTGTGCCTTGGCGTTGGCCGCGGGGTGGCTGCATGGCTTGGCCCTGGCCGCGGGCGAGCATTTGGCCAAAATGTGAGCACACGGTTCTCGCCATTTCCTCGTATTCTTGGACCAAAAACTGAGATCCACACCTACCTTCCACTTCTTTATCCGGTTTTGCCTGAATCGGACGTGTGGGCCCACCCGTTTGGGCACCCGTTCGCTGCCGGTAAGATGGCCGTAAAATGAGTTTCGGAGCTCGGAATTGGATTCCGTTTTCTCCCGCCACCGACTCCCACCAAACCCGACCACGCCAGCCCAAAATCCCACGCCGCCCCCGAAACACGAAATTTGGCCACAATCCGTGTGCTATAGCTCACGGATTTTGGCCTTTTCCGGGGGAAAAATGTGCGCAGGACCTCCCGCATTATTTTCGCCATTTCTTCGAGCAGAAAACAGTACTTGCGCCGTGAGGAGGCCCCCGGCCCAGTTCTACCACAATCGGACCACTTCGCCGGCACGTTTCGTCTCCTTTTCGCACGCCCGCACCCTCGGTAAATCGGCCGTAAAACGAGGTTCGGACCTTGAAATCGACTCCCCTGTTTTCCAACGCTCGACTGCCGCACGTATCTAATGCATCACCCCAAAATCCCACACCGCCCCGGAAACGCGAAAGTTGGCCAAGATCCGTGAGCTACAGCACACGGCCTTGGCCTTGGCCGCGGGGTGGCGGCGTGCCATGCCTTGGCCTTGGCCGCGGGGTGGCTGCGTGCCATGCCTTGGCCATGGCCGCGGGGTGCCTGCGTGCCATGGCCTTGGCCTTGGCCTCGGGGTGGCTGCGTGCCAAGGCCTTGGCCGCGGGCTGGCTGGGTGCCATGGCCTTGGCCGCGGGCTGGCTGGGTGCCATGGCCTTGGCCGCGGGGTGGACGCGTGCCTTGGCCTTGGCCGCGGGCTGGCTCCGTGCCTTGCTCAAAATGCAGCACATGCTCACGACCAAGGCAGGTCGCACACTCTCACGCACACACAACACACAGTCGGGCCGCGCTCCCGAGGCAAGGATAGGGAGCTCGAGCGTGGCCCTGTGCCTTGGCGTTGGTCGCGGGGTGGCTGCGTGGCTTGGCCTTGGCCGCGGGCGCGCATTTGGCCAAAATGTGAGCACACAGTCCTCTCCGTTTCTTCCTATTCTTGGACCAAAAACTGAGATCCACACCTACCTTCCACTTCTTTCTCCGGTGTTGCCTGAATCGGACGAGTTGGCCCACCCGTTTGGGCACCCGTTCGCTGCCGGTAAGATGGCCGTAAAACGAGTTTCGGAGCTCGGAATTGGATTCCGTTTTCTCCTGCCACCGACTCCCACCAAACCCGACGACGCCAGCCCAAAATCCCACCACGCCCCCAAAACCCGAAATTTGGCCACAATCCGTGTGCTATAGCTCACGGATTTTGGCCTTTTCCGGCGGAAAAATGGGCGCAGGGCCACCCGCATTATTTTTGCCATTTCTTCGAGCGGAAAGCAGTACTTGCGCCTGAGGAGGCCCCGGCCCAGTTCTACCACAATCGGACCAATTTGAGGGCACATTTCATCCCCTTTTTGCACCCCCGCACCCTCGGTAAATCGGCCGTAAACGAGGTTCGACCTCGAAATCACTCCCCTCTTTTCCGACGCTCGACTGTCGCACGTATCTAATGCATCACCCCAAAATCCCGCACCGCCCGGAAACGCCAAAGTTGGCTGATCCGTGCCACGGCCTTGGCCACGGGGGGTGGCTGCGTGCCATGGCCTTGGCCTTGGCCGGGTGGCTGGCAGGATGGCTGGCTGTGCCATTGGCCTGGGTGGGCCTTGGCCGCGGGGTGGCTGGCTGGCTGGCTCCGTGCCTTGCTAGAAATGCAGCACATGCTCGCGACCAAGGCAGGTCGCACACTCTCACGCACACACAACACACACTCCGGCCGCGCCCCCGAGGCAAGGATAGGGAGTTCGAGCGTGGCCCTGTGCCTTGGCGTTGGCCCCGTGGTGGCTGCGTGGCTTGGGCTTGGCCGCGGGCGATCTATTGGCCAAAATGTGAGCACACGTTCCTCGCCTTTTCTTCATATTCTTGGAGCAAAAACTGAGATCCACACCTACCTTCCACTTCTTTCTCCGGTTTTGCCTGAATCGGACGAGTTGGCCCACCCGTTTGGGCACCCGTTCGCTGCTGGTAAGAAGGCCGTAAAACGAGTTTCGGAGCTTGGAATTGGATTCCGTTTTCTCCCGCCACCGACTCCCACCAAACCCGACCACGCCAGCCCAAAATCCCACGCCCCCCCCGAAACACGAAATTTGGCCACAATCCGTGTGCTATAGCTCACGGATTTTGGCCTTTTCTGGCGGAAAAATGGGCGCAGGGCCTCCTACATTCTTTTTGCTATTTCTTCGAACGGAAAGCAGTACCTGCGCCGTGAGGAGCCCCCGGCCCAGTTCTACCACAATCGGACCAATTCGAGGGCACGTTTCGTGCCCTTTTCTTACCCCCGCACCCTCGGTAAATCGGCCGTAAAACGAGATTCGGACCTCGAAATCGACTCCCCTCTTTTCCGACGTTCGACTGTCGCACGTATCTAATGCATCACCCCAAAATCCCGCACCGCCCCGGAAATGCGAAAGTTGGCCAAGATCCGTGAGCGACAGCACACGGCCTTGGCCTTGGCCGCTGGGTGGCTGCGTGCCTTTCTCGAAATGCAGCATATGCTCGCGACCAAGGCAGGTCGCACACTCTCACGCACACACAATACAAACTCCTGCCGCGCTCCCGAGGCAAGGATAGGGATCTCGAGCGTGGCCCTGTGCCTTGGCGTTGGCCGCGGGGTGGCTGCATGGCTTGGCCTTGGCCGCGGGCGAGCATTTGGCCAAAATGTGAGCACACGGTCCTCGCCGTTTCTTCGTATTCTTGGACCAAAAACTGAGATCCACACCTACCTTCCACTTCTTTCTCCGGTTTTGCCTGAATCGGACGAGTTGGCCCACCCGTTTGGGCACCCGTTCGCTGCCAGTAAGATGGCCGTAAAACGAGTTTCGTAGCTCGGAATTGGATTCCGTTTTCTCCCGCCACCGACTCCCACCAAACCCGACCACGCCAGCCCAAAATCCCACGCCGCCCCTGAAACGCGAAATTTGGCCACAATCCGTGTGCTCTAGCTCACGGATTTTGGCCTTTTCTGGCGGAAAAATGGGCGCAGGGCCTCCCGCATTATTTTTGCCATTTCTTCGAGCGGAAAGCAGTACTTCCGCCGTGAGGAGGCCCCCGGCCCAGTTCTACCACAATCGTACCAATTCGAGGGCACGTTTCGTCCCCTTTTCGCACCCCCGCACCCTCGGTAAATCGGCCGTAAAACGAGGTTCGGACCTCGAAATCGACTCCCCTCTTTTCCGACGTTCGACTGTCGCACGTATCTAATGCATCACCCCAAAATCCCACACCGCTCCGGAAACGCGAAAGTTGGCTAAGATCCGTGAGCGACAGCACAAGGCCTTGGCCTTGGCCGCGGGGTGGCTCGGTGCCATGGCCTTGGCCTTGGCCACCGGGTGGCTGTGTGCCACGGCCTTGGCCACGGGGTCGCTGTGTGCCTAGGCCTTGGCCGCAGGATGGCTGGGTGACATGGCCTTGGCCGCGGGGTGGACGCGTGCCTAGGCCTTGGCCACGGGTGGACGCGTGCCTTGGCCTTGGCCACGGGGTGGCTGCGTGCCTCGGCCTTGGCCTTGGCCGCGGGCTGGCTCCGTGCCTTGCTCGAAATGCAGCACATGCTCGCGACCAAGGCAGGTCGCACACTCTCACGCACACACAACACACACTCCGGCCACGCTCCCGAGGCAAGGATAGGGAGTTCGAGCGTGGCCCTGTGCCTTAGCGTTGGCCGCGTGGTGGCTGCGTGGCTTGGGCTTGGCCGCGGGCGAGCATTTGGCCAAAATGTGAGCACACGTTCTTCGCCTTTTCTTCGTATTCTTGGACCAAAAACTGAGATCCACACCTACCTTCCACTTCTTTCTCCGGTTTTGCCTGAATCGGACGAGTTGGCCCACCCGGTTTGGCACCCGTTCGCTGCTGGTAAGAAGGCCGTAAAACGAGTTTCGGAGCTCGGAATTGGATTCCGTTTTCTCCCGCCACCGACTCCCACCAAACCCGACCACGCCAGCCCAAAATCCCACGCCGCCCCCGAAACACGAAATTTTGGCCACAATCCGTGTGCTATAGCTCACGGATTTTGGCCTTTTCTGGTGGAAAAATGGGCGCAGGGCCTCCTACATTCCTTTTGCCATTTCTTCGAGCGGAAAGCAGTACTTGTGCCGTGAGGAGCCCCCGGCCCAGTTCTACCACAATCGGACCAATTCGAGGGCACGTTTCATCCCCTTTTCTTACCCCCGCACCCTCGGTAAATCGGCCGTAAAACGAGTTTCGGACCTCGAAATCGACTCCCCTCTTTTCTGACGTTCGACTGTCGCACGTATCTATTGCATCACCCCAAAATCCCGCACCGCCCCGGAAACGCGAAAGTTGGGCAAGATCCGTGAGCGACAGCACACGGCCTTGGCTTTGGCCGCGGGGTGGCTGCGTGCCTTTCTCGAAATGCAGCATATGCGCGCGACCAAGGCAGGTCGCACACTCTCACGCACACACAATACACACTCCGGCCACGCTCCCGAGGCAAGGATAGGGAGCTCTAGCGTGGCCCTGCGCCTTGGCGTTGGCCGCGGGGTGGCTGCATGGCTTGGCCTTGGCCGCGGGCGAGCATTTGGCCAAAATGTGACCACACGGTCCTCGCCGTTTCTTCTTATTCTTGGACCAAAAATTGAGATCCACACCTACCTTCCACTTCTTTCTCCGGTTTTGCCTGAATCGGACGAGTGGGCCCACCCGGTTGGGCACCCGTTCGCTGCCGGTAAGATGGCCGTAAAACGAGTTTCGTAGCTCGGAATTGGATTCCGTTTTCTCCCGCCACCGACTCCCACCAAACCCGACCACGCCAGCCCAAAATCCCACGCCGCCACTGAAACGCAAAATTTGGCCACAATCCGTGTGCTATAGCTCACGGATTTTGGCCTTTTCCGGGGGAAAAATGGGCGCAGGGCCTCCCGCATTATTTTCGCCATTTCTTCGAGCGGAAAACAGTACTAGGACCGTGAGGAGGCCCCCGGCCCAGTTCTACCACAACCGGACCAATTCGAGGGCACGTTTCGTCCCCTTTTCGCACCCCCGCACGTTTGGTAAATCGGCCGTAAAACGACGTTCGGACCTCGGAATCGACTCCCGTTTTCTCCGACGTTCGACTGTCGCACGTATCTAATGCATCACCCCAAAATCCTGCACTGCTCCGGAAACGCAAAAGTTGGCCAAGATCCGTGAGCTACAGCACACGGCCTTGGCCGCGGGGTGGCTGCGTGCCTAGGCCTTGGCAGCGGCGTGGCTGGGTGCCATGGCCTTGGCCTTGGCCATGGGGTGGCTGGGTGCCAAGTCCTTGGCTTTGGCCGCGGGGTGGCTGGGTGCCATGGCCTTGGCCTTGGCCGCGGGGTGGCTGCGTGCCTAGGCCTTGGCCGCGGGGTGACTGGGTGCCATGGCCTTGACCTTGGCCACGGGGTGGCTGCGTGCCTAGGCTTTCGCCGCGGGGTGGCTGGGTGCCATGGCCTTGGCCTTGGCCGTGGGGTGGCTGGGTGCCATGGCGTCGGCCTTGGCCGCGGGGTGGCTGCGTGCCTTGGCATTGGCGGCGGGCTGCCTGCGTGCCTTGCTCGAAATGCAGCCCATGCTCGCGACCAAGGCACGTCGCAGACTCTCGCGTACACACAACACAAACGTGGGCCGTGCTCCTGGGGCAAGGATAGGGAGCTCGAGCGTGGCCCTGAGCCTTGGCCTTGGCCGCGGGGTGGCCGCGTTTGGGCACCCGTTCTCTGTCGGTACAATGGCCGTAAAACGAGTTTCGGAACTCGGAATTAAATTCCGTTTTCTCCCTCCACCGACTCCCACCAAACCCGACCATGCCAGCCAAAAATCCCACGCCGCCCCCGAAACGCGAAATTTGGCGCCAATCCGTGTGCTATAGCTCACGGATTTTGGCCTTTTCGGGCCGAAAAATGGGCGCAGGGCCAACTGCATTATTTTCGCCACTTCCTCGAGACCAAATCAGTACTAGCACCGTGAGGAGGCCCCCGGCCCAGTTCTACCACAACCGGACCAATTCGCGGGCACGTTTCATCCCCTTTTCGCACCCCCGCACGTTCGGTAAATCGGCCGTAAAACGAGGTTCGGACCTCGGAATCGACTCCCGTCTTCCCCGACGTTCGACTGCCGAACGTATCTAATTCATCACCCAAAATCCCGCACCGCCCCGGAAATGCGAAAGTTGGCCAAGATCCGTGAGCTACAATACACGGCCTTGGCCGCAGGGTGGCTGCGTACCTAGGCCTTGGCCGCGGGGTGGCTGCGTGCCTAGGCCTTGGCCGTGGGGTGGCTGCGTGCCTAGGCCTTGGCCGCGTGGTGGCTGGCTGCCATGGCCTTGGCCTTTGCCACGGGGTGGCTGCGTTTCATGGCCTTGGCCACGGGGTGGCCGCGTGCCTAGTCCTTGGCCGCGGGGTGGCTAGGTGCCATGGCCTTGGCCTTGGCCGCGGGCTGGCTGCGTGCCTAGGCCTTGGCCGCGGGGTGGCTACGTCCCTTGGCTTTGGCCGCGGGCTGGCTGCGTGCCTTGCTCGAAATGCAGCACATGCTCGCGACCAAGGCACGTCGCACACTCTTGCACACACACAACACAAACTTGGGCTGCGCTCCCAGAGCAAAGATAGGGAGCTCGAGCGTAGCCCTGTGCCTTGCCCTTGGCAGCGGGCTGGCCACGTGCCTTGGCCGCGGGCGAGTTGGCCCACCCATTTGGGCACCCGTTCTCTGGCGGTAAATTGGCCATAAAACGAGTTTGGGAGCTCGGAATTGGATTCCGTTTTCTCCCGCCACCGACTCCCACCAAACCCGACCACGCCAGCCAAAAATCCCAGGCTGCCCCCGAAACACTAAATTTGGCCACAATCCGTGTGCTATATTGGATTCCGTTTTCTCCCGCCACCGACTCCCACCAAACCCGACCACGCCAGCCAAAAATCCCAGGCTGCCCCCGAAACACTAAATTTGGCCACAATCCGTGTGCTATAGCTCACGGATTTTGGCCTTTTCGGGCGGAAAAATGGGCGCAGGGTCTCTCGTAGGAGCTTGCGGGGCTTTCCCGAACCTTAATTTTGTGTTTCTCTTATGTTTTCACGCATTTTTTGTAGCACAAATTTTTTAACCCTAACTTTTTGCAACAATAAGACATTTTAATTTGGATTTGACCACAGAAAGCAGCAACTTAAATGTCCAATTGTGATGTGAAATCGTTAATTATTTGATTTATAATTAATTTGTATCTTAGATCCAAATATAAATTTTATTTGCAAGTCGTATATTGATATTTTAAGTTGTCTCAATGGTAGGCTTGAAAATTTATTTGCATTTTTGACCTACATGTTAGGGGTTCAAGCGAGAGCTAAAGCTTCGAATATTATTACATTAATTTCAAAAACAACATATCTGAATATTTCACATTTTATTTAAAAATTATTTTCTGCTGCATATTAGGATATATTTGCAATTGACAATCGAGGTATTAGAGCAATTTTGGACCGACCAGCAGTAGACACCACCAGTCCTTGAGCTGACTCTCACCCCCCAAAAAAAAAGTATATTGAATTACGGTGTGATTTTTTCCATGATGGAAGAAAAAAATGTGAAATACTATTAAATAGAAAGAGAAAAATATTTCGTAGCACGAAAAGAGGTGTTTTTGGCCTCACGTGGCATGCTGGGAGTGGGGGGCAAAACGGGTGCTCATGGCCAAGGCACGGGGCCACGCTCAAGCTCCATATCCTTGCCTCGGGAGCGCGCGTTGGCTGCACCATACCTGGGCATTGGCCGCGGCACGAAAGTTGGACTAGATCCGCGAGCTACAGCACACGGACTTTGGCCATTTTGGCCCGAAAAATGGGGCCCGGAGCTTCCGCGCTATTTCCCCCACTTTTGAGTCCCGTAAGATAACTTCGGTCGAAATACGTCACCTCCTAAAATTTCGGCCCAAACAAAGTCGGACAGATGCTTGGGCCACGCCCGCTATATGCATTGGCCGTTGATGCCGCGCGCGTACGGGCTGCGTGCGGGCTGCTTGCCTTGGACTTTGCCGCGGGGTGGCTGTGAGCCTTGACCTTGGCCGCGGGCTGGCTGCGTGCCTTGCTCGAAATGCAGCACATGCTCGCGACCAAGGCACGTCGTACACTCTCGCGCACACACAACACACACTTGGGCCGCGCTCCCGGGGCAAGGATAGGGAGCTCGAGCGTGGCCCTATGCCTTGGCCTTGGCCGCGGGCGAGCATTTGGCCAAAATGTGAGCACACGGTCCTCGCCGTTGCGTCGTATTCTTAGACCAAAAACTGAGATCCACACCTACCTTCCACTTCTTTCTCCGGTTTTGCCTGAATCGGACGAGTTGGCCCACCCATTTGGGCACCCGTTCTCTGGCGGTAAATTGGCCGTAAAACGAGTTTGGGAGCTCGGAATTGGATTCCGTTTTCTCCCGCCACCGACTCCCACCAAACCCGACCACGCCAGCCAAAAATCCCACGCCGCCTCTGAAACACGAAATTTGGCCGCAATCTGTGTGCTATAGCTCACGGATTTTGGCCTTTTCGGGCGGAAAAATGGGTGCAGGGCCTCCCGCATTATTTTCGCCATTTCTTCGAGAGGAAAACAGTACTAGCACCGTGAGGAGGCCCCCGGCCCAGTTCTACCACAACCGGACCAATTCAAGGGCACGTTTCGTCCCCTTTTCGCACCCCCGCACGTTCGCTAAATCAGACGTAAAACGAGGTTTGGACCTCGGAATCGACTCCCGTCTTCTCCGACGTTCGACTGTCGCACGTATCTAATGCATCCCCCCAAAATCCCGCCCCGCCCCGGAAACGCGAAAGTTGGCCAAGATCCATGAGCTACAGCACACGGCCTTGGCTGCGGGGTAGCTGCGTGCGTAGGCCTTGGCAGCGGCGTGGCTGGGTGCCATGGCCTTGGCCTTGGCCACGGGGTGGCTGCGTGGCTTGGCCTTGGCCGCGGGGTACCTGGGTGCCATGGCATTGGCCTTGGCCGTGGGGTGGCTGCGTGCCTAGGCCTTGGCCGCGGGGTGGCTGCGTGCCTAGGCCTTGGCCGCGGGGTGGCTGGGTGCCATGGCCTTGGCCTTGGCCGCGGGGTGGCTGCGTGCCTTGGCCTTGGCGGCAGGCTGGCTGCGCGCCTTGCTCGAAATGCAGCACATGCTTGCGACCAAGGCACGTCACACACTCTCGCGTACACACAACATACACTTGGGCCGCGCTCCCGGGGCAAGGATAGGGAGCTCGAGAGTGGCCCTGTGCCTTGGCCTTGGCCGTGGGGTGGCCGCGTGCCTTGGCCGCGGGCGAGCATTTGGCGAAAATGTGAGCACACGGTCCTTGCCGTTGCATCTTATTCTTGGACCAAAAACTGAGATCCACACCTACCTTCCACTTCTTTCTCTGGTGTTGCCCAAATCCGACGAGTTGGCCCACCCGTTTGGGCACCCATTCTCTGGCGGTAAAATGGCCGTAAAACGACTTTGGGAGCTCGGAAATGGATTTCGTTTTCTCCCGCCACCGACTCCCACCAAACCCGACCACGCCCGCCAAAAATCCCACGCCGCCCCCTAAACCTGAAATTTGGCCGCAATCCGTGTGCTATATAGCTCACGGATTTTGGCCTTTTCTGGCGGAAAAATGGGCGCAGGGCCTCCCGCATTATTTTTGCCATTTCTTCGCGAGGAAAACAGTACTAGAACCGTGAGGAGGCCCCGGCCCAGTTCTACCACAACCGGACCAATTCGCAGGCACGTTTCGTCCCCTTTCGCACCCCCGCACGTTCGGTAAATCAGAGGTAAAACGAGGTTCGGACCTCGGAATCGACTCCCGTCTTCTCCGACGTTCGACTGTCGCACGTATCTAATGCATCACCCCAAAATCCTGCACCTCCCCGGAAACGCGAAAGTTGGCCCAGATCCGTGAGCTACAGCACACGGCCTTGGCCGCGGGGTGGCTGCGTGCCTAGGCCTTGGCAGCGGCGTGGCTGGGTGCCATGGCCTTGGCCTTAGCCACGGGGTGGCTGCGTGCCTTGGCCTTGGCCGCGGGGTGGCTGGGTGCCATGGCCTTGGCCTTGGCCACGGGGTGGCTACGTGCCTTGGCCACGGGGTGGCTACGTGCCTTGGCCTTGGCCATGGGGTGGCTGCGTGCCTAGGCCTTGGCCGCGGGCTGGCTGGGTGCCATGGCCATGGCCTTGGCTGCGGTGTGGCTGCGTACCTTGGCTTTGGCCTCGGGCTGGCTGCGTGCCTTGCTCAAAATGCAGCACATGCTCGCGACCAAGGCACGTCGCACACTCTCGCGCACACACAACAGAAACTTGGGCCGCGCTCCCGGGGCAAGGATAGGGAGCTCGAGCGTGGCCCTGTGCCTTGGCCTTGGCCGCAGGCGAGCATTTGGCCAAAATGTGAGCACACGGTCCTCGCCGTTGCTTCGTATTCTTGGACAAAAAACTGAGATCCACACCTACCTTCCACTTCTTTCTCCGGTTTTGCCTGAATCGGACGAGTTGGCCACCCGTTTGGGAACCCGTTCTCTGGCGGTAAAATGGCCGCTAAACAAGTTTCGGAGCTCGGAATTTGATTCCGTTTTCACCCACCACCGACTCCCACCAAACCCGACCACGCCAGCCAAAAATCACCGGCCGCCCCTGAAACATGAAATTTGGCCGCAATCCGTGTGCTATAGCTCACGGATTTTGGCCTTTTCGGGCGGAAAAATGGGCGCAGGGCCTACCGCATTATTTTCGCCATTTCTTCGAGAGGAAAACAGTACTAGCACCGTGAGGAGGCCCCCGGCCCAGTTCTACCACAACCGGACCAATTCGCGGGCACGTTTCGTCCCCTTTTCGCACCCCCGCACGTTCGGTAAATCGGCCGTAAAACGAGGTTCGGACCTCGGAATCGACTCCCGTCTTCACCGATGTTCGACGGTCGGAAGTATCTAACGCATCACCCCAAAATCCAGCACCTCCCCGGAAACGCGAAAGTTGGCCAAGATCCGTGACCTACAGCACACGGCCTTGGCTGCGGGGTGGCTGCGTGCCTAGGCCTTGGCAGCGGCGTGGCTGGGTGCCATGGCCTTGGCCTTGGCCGCGGGGTGGCTGCGTGCCTTGCCCTTGGCCGCGGGGTGGCTGCGTGCCTAGGCCATGGCCGCGGGGTGGCTGCATGCCTAGGCCATGGCCGCGGGGTGGCTGCGTGCCTAGGCCTTGGCCGCGGGGTGGCTGCGTGCCTAGGCCTTGGCCGTGGGGTGGCTGGGTGCCATGGCCTTGGCTTTGGCCACGGGGTGGCTGCGTGCCCTGGCTTTGGCCGCGGGCTGGCTGCTTGCGTTGCTCGAAATGCAGCACATGCTCGTGACCAAGGCACGTCGCACACTCTCGCACACACACAACACACACTTGGACCGCGCTTCCGGGGCAAGGATAGGGAGCTCGAGCGTGGCCCTGTGCCTTGGCCTTGGCCGCGGGGTGGCCGCGTGCCTTGGCCTTGGCCGCGGTCGAGCATTTTGCCAAAATGTGAGCACACGGTCCTTGCCGTTGCTTCGCATTCTTGGACCAAAAACTGAGATCCACACTCACCTTCCACTTCTTTCCGGTTTTGCCTGAATCGGACGAGTTGGCCCACCCGTTTGGGAACCCGTTCTCTGGCGGTAAAATGGCCGGAAAACGAGTTTCGGAGCTCGGAATTGGATTCCGTTTTCTCCCGCCACGGACTCCCACCAAACCCGACCACGCCCGCCAAAAATCCCACGCCGCCCCCGAAACACGAAATTTGGCCGCAGTCCGTGAGCTATAGCTCACGGATTTTGGCCTTTTCGGGCGGAAAAATGGGCGCAGGGCCTCCCGCATTATTTTCGCCATTTCTTCGAGAGGAAAATATTACTAGCACCGTGAGGAGGCCCCCGGCACAGTTCTAGCACAACCGGACCAATTCGCGGGCACGTTTCGTCCCCTTTTCGCACCCCCGCACGTTCGGTAAATCAGACGTAAAACGAGGTTCGGACCTCGTAATCGAGTCCCGTCTTCTCCGACATTCGACTGTCGCAAGTATCTAACGCATCACCGCAAAATCCCGCCACACCCCGGAAACGCGAAAGTTGGCCAAGATCCGTGACCTACAGCACACGGCCATGGCACGCAGCCACCCCGCGGCCAAGGCCGTGCTGTATCTCACGGATCTTGGCCAACTTTCGCGTTTCCGGGGTGGTTCGGGATTTTGGGGTGATGCATTAGATACGTGCGACAGTCGAGCGTTGGAAAAAAGGGGAGTCGATTTCGAGGTCCGAACCTCGTTTTTCAGCCGGTTTACCGAGGGTGCAGGGGTGCGAAAAGTGGACGAAACATGCCTACGAATTGGTCCGATTGTTGTAGAACTGGGCCGGGGGGCTCCTCACGGCGCAAGTACTGTTTTCCGCTCGAAGAAATGGTGAAAATAATGCGGGAGGCCCTGCGCCCATTTTTCCCCCAGAAAAGGCCAAAATCCGTGAGCTATAGCACACGGATTGTGGCCAAATTTCGTGTTTTGGGGTCGGCGTGGGATTTTGGGCTGGCGTGGTCGGGTTTGGTGGGAATCGGTGGCGGGAGAAAACGGAATCCAATTCCGAGCTCCGAAACTCGTTTTACGGCCATCTTACCGGCAGCGAACGGGTGCCCTAACGGGTTGGCCAACTCGTCCGATTCAGGCAAAACCGGAGAAAGAAGTGGAAGGTAGGTGTGGATCTCCGTTTTTGGTCCAAGAATACGAAGAAACGGCGAGGACCGTGTGCTCACATTTTGCCCAAATGCTCGCCCGCGGCCAAGGCCAAGCCACGCAGCCACCCCGCGGCCAACGCCAAGGCACAGGGCCACGCTCGAGCTACCTATCCTTGCATCGGGAGCGCGGCCGGAGTGTGTGTTGTGTGTGCGTGAGAGTGTACGACCTGCCTTGGTCGCGAGCATGTGCTGCATTTCGATCAAGGCACGGAGCCAGCCCGCGGCCAAGGCCAAGGCCGAGGCACGCAGCCACCCGGTGGCCAAGGCCAAGGCACGCGTCCACCCCGCGGCCAAGGCCATGGCACCCACCCAGCCCGCAGCCAAGGCCATGTCATCCAGCCAGCCCGCGGCCAAGACCTAGGCACGCAGCAAGCCCGCGGCCAAGGCCAAGGCATGTGCTGCATTTCGAGAGTGTGCGACGTGCCTTGGTCGCGAGCATGTGCTGCATTTCAAGCAAGGCACGCAGCCACCCCGCGGCCAAGGCCAAGGCACGCGTCCACCCCGCGGCCAAGGCCATGGCACACAGCCAGCCCGCGGCCAAGGCCATGGCACCCAGCCAGCCCGCGGCCAAGGCCTTGGCACGCAGCCACCCCGAGGCCAAGGCAAAGGCCATGGCACGCAGCCACCCCGCGGCCAAGGCCAATGCCATTGCACTCAGCCACCCCGCGGCCCAGGCCAAGGCCGTGTGCTGTAGCTCACGGATCTTGGCCAACTTTCGCGTTTCCGGGGCGGCGCTGGATTTTGGGGTGATGCATTAGATACGTGCGACAGTCGAGCGTTGGAAAAGAGGGGAGTCGATTTCGAGGTCCGAACCTCGTTTTACGGCCGATTTACCGAGGGTGCGGGGGTGCGAAAAGTGGACGAAACGTGCCCACGAATTGGTCCGATTGTTGTAGAACTGGGCCGGGGCCCTCCTCACAGCGCAAAACTGTTTTCCGCTCGAAGAAATGGCAAAAATAATGGGAGAGGCCCTGCTCCCATTTTTCCCCCGGAAAAGGCCAAAATCCGTGAGCTATAGCACACGGATTGTGGCCAAATTTCGCGTTTCGGGGGCGGCGTGGGATTTTTGGCTGGCGTGGTGGGGTTTTGTGGGATTCGGTGGTGGGAGAAAACGGAATCCAATTCCGAGCTCCGAAACTCGTTTTACGGCCATCTTACCGGCAGCGAACGGGTGCCCAAACGGGTGGGCCCACTCGTCCGATTCAGGCAAAACCGGAGAAAGAAGTGGAAGGTAGGTGTGGATTTCAGTTTTTGGTCCAAGAATACGAAGAAACGGCAAGGACCGTGTGCTCACATTTTGGCCAAATGCTCGCCCGCGGCCAAGGCCAAGCCATGCAGCCACCCCGCGGCCAACGCCAAGGCACAGGGCCACGCTCGAGCTGCCTATCCTTGCCTCGGGAGCGCCGCCGGAGTGTGTGTTGTGTGTGTGTAAGAGTGTACGACCTGCCTTGGTCGCGAGCATATGCTGCATTTTGAGAAAGGCAGTAGCCAGCCCGCGGCCAAGGCCAAGGCCGAGGCAGGCAGCCACCCCGTGGCCAAGGCCTAGGCACGCGTCCACCCCGCGCCAAGGCCATGGCACCCAGCGAGCCCGCGGCTAAGGCCATGGCACCCAGCCATCCCGCGGCCAAGGCCTAGGCACGCAGCCACCCCGTGGCGAAGGCCTTCGCACACAGCCACCCGCTGGCCAAGGCCAAGGCCATGGAACCCAGCCACCCCGCGGACAAGGCCTAGGCACGCAGCCACCCCGCGGCCAAGGGCAAGGCCGTGTGCTGTCGATCACGGATCTTGGCCAACTTTCGTGCTTCCGGGGCGGTACGGTATTTTGGGGTGATGCATTAGATACGTGCGACATTCGAACGTCGGAAAAGAGGGGAGTCGATTTCGAGGTCCGAACCTCGTTTTACGGCTGATTTACCGAGGGTGCGGGGCTGCGAAAAGGGGACGAAACGTGCCCTCGAATTGGTCCGATTGCGGTAGAACTGGGCCGGGGGCCTCCTCACGGCGCAAGTACTGCTTTCCGCTCGAAGAAATGGCAAAAATAATGCGGGAGGCCCTGCGCCCATTTTTCCGCCAAAAAAGGCCAAAATCCGTGAGCTATAGCACACGGATTGTGGCCAAATTTCGCGGTTCGGGGGCGGCGTGGGATTTTGGGCTGGCGTGGTCGGGTTTGGTGGGACTCAGTGGCGGGAGAAAACAGAATCCAAATCCGAGCTCCGAAACTCGTTTTACGGCCATCTTACCGGCGGCGAACGGGTGCCCAAACGGGTGGGCCCACTCGACCGATTCAGGCAAAACCGGAGAAAGAAGTGGAAGGTAGGTGTGGATCTCAGTTTTTGGTCCAAGAATACGAAGAAACGGCGAGGACCGTGTGCTCACATTTTGGCCAAATGCTCGCCCGCGGCCAAGGCCAAGCCACGCAGCCAACCCGCGGCCAACGCCAAGGCACAGGGCCACGCTCGAGCTCCCTATCCTTGCCTCGGGAGCGCGGCCGGAGTGTGTGTTGTGTGTGCGTGAGAGTGTGCGACCTGCCTTGGTCGCGAGCATATGCTGCATTTCGAGAAAGGCACGTAGCCAGCCCGCGGCCAAGGCCAAGGCCAAAGCCGAGGCACGCAGCCACCCCGTGGCCAAGGCCTAGGCACGCGTCCACCCCGCGGCCAAGGCCATGGCACCCAGCCAGCCCGATGCCGAGGCCTAGGCACGCAGCCACCCCGCGGCCAAGGCCTTGGCACACAGCCACCCGGTGGCCAAGGCCAAGGCCATGGGACCCAGCCACCCCGCGGCCAACACCTAGGCACGCGCCACCCCGCGGCCAAGGCCAAGGACGTGTGCTGTCGCTCACGGATCTTGGCCAACTTTCGCGTTTCCGGGGCGGTGTGGGATTTTGGGGTGATGCATTAGATACGTGCAACAGTCAAACGTCGGAAAAGAGGGGAGTCGATTTCGAGGTCCGAACCTCGTTTTATGGCCGATTTACCGAGGGTGCGGGGGTGCGAAAAGGGGACGAAACGTGCCCTCGAATTGGTCCGATTGTGGTAGAACTGGGCCGGGGGCCTCCTCACGGCGCAAGTACTGCTTTCCGCTTGAAGAAATGGCAAAAATAATGCGGGAGGCCCTGCGCCCATTTTTCCGCCAAAAAAGGCCAAAATCCGTGAGCTATAGCACACAGATTGTGGCCAAATTTTGCGTTTTGGGGCGGCGTGGGATTTTGGGCTGGCGTGGTCGGGTTTGGTGGGAGTCGGTAGCGGGAGATAACGGAATCCAATTCCGAGCTCCGAAACTCGTTTTGCGGCCATCTTACAGGCAGCGAACGGGTGCCCAAACGGGTGGGCCAACTCGTCCGATTCAGGCAAAACCGGAGAAAGAAGTGGAAGGTAGGTGTGGATCTCAGTTTTTGGTCCAAGAATACGAAGAAACGGCGAGGACCGTGTGCTCACATTTTGGCCGAATGCTCGCCCGCGGCCAAGGCCAAGCCACGCAGACACCCCGCGGCCAACGCCAGGGCACAGGACCACTCTCGAGCTCCCTATCCTTGCCTCGGGAGCGCGGCCAGAGTGTGTGTTGTGTGTGCGTGAGAGTTTGCCACCTGCCTTGGTCGGGAGAATGTGCTGCATTTCGAGCAAGGCACAAAGCCAGCCCGCGGCCAAGGCCAAGGCCGAGGCACGCAGCCACCACGTGGCCAAGGCCAAGGCACGCGTCCACCCCGCGGCCAAGGGCATGGCACCCAGCCAGCCCGCGGCCAAGGCCATGGCACCCAGCCAGCCCGCGGCCAAGGCCTAGGCACGCAGCCAGCCCGCGGCCAAGGCCTAGGCACGCAGCCAGCCCGCGGCCAAGGCCTTGGCACGCAGCCACCCCGAGGCCAAGGCCAAGGCCATGGCACGCAGCCACCCCGCGGCCAAGGCCAAGGCCGTGTGCTGTCGCTCACGGATCTTGGCCAACTTTCGCGTTTCCGGGGCGGTGCGGGATTTTGGGGTGTTGCATTAGATACGTGCGACAGTCGAGCGTTGGAAAAGAGGAGAGTCGATTTCGAGGTCCGAACCTCGTTTTACGGCCGATTTACCGAGGGTGCAGGGGTGCGAAAAGGGGACGAAACGTGCGCTCGAATTGGTCCGATTGTGGTAGAACTGGGCCAGGGCCCTCCTCACACACAAGTACTGCTTTCCGCTCAAAGAAATGGCAAAAATAATGCGGGAGGCCCTGCGCCCATTTTTCCCCCGGAAAAGGCCAAAATCCATTAGCTATATAGCACACAGATTGTGGCCAAATTTCGCGTTTCGGAGGCGGCGTGGGATTTTTTGCTGGCGTGGTCGGGTTTGGTGGGAGTCGGTGGCGGGTGAAAACGGAATCCAATTCCGAGCTCCGAAACTCGTTTTACGGCCATCTTACCGGCAGCGAACGGTTGCCCAAACGGGTGGGCCCACTCGTCCGATTCACGCAAAACCGGAGAAAGAAGTGGAAGGTAGGTGTGGATCTCAGTTTTTGGTCTAAGAATACGAAGAAACGGCGAGGACCGTGTGCTCACATTTTGGCCAAATGCTCGCCCGCGGCCAACTCCAAGCCACGCAACCACCCCGCGGCCAACGCCAAGGCACAGGGCCACGCTCGAGCTCCCTATCCTTGCCTCGGGAGCGCGGCCGGAGTGTGTGTTGTGTGTGCGTGAGAGTGTGCGACCTGCCTTGGTCGCGAGCATGTGCTTCATTTCGAGCAAGGCGTGGAGCCAGCCCGCGGCCAAGGCCAAGGCCGAGGCACGCAGCCACCCCGTGGCCAAGGCCACGGCCCGCGTCCACCCGCGGCCAAGGCCATGGTACCCAGCCAGCC
Source organism: Luvunga scandens (assembly GCA_030449905.1). Classification (NCBI taxonomy): domain Eukaryota; kingdom Viridiplantae; phylum Streptophyta; class Magnoliopsida; order Sapindales; family Rutaceae; genus Luvunga; species Luvunga scandens. The sequence goes on along the minus strand of JASUUG010000289.1, from coordinate 12,847 downwards.
CGCGGCCAAGGCCTAGGCACGCAGCCAGCCCGCGGCCAAGGCCTTGGCACGCAGCCAGCCCGCGGCCAAGGCCTTGGCACACAGCCAGCCCGCGGCCAAGGCCTTGGCACGCAGCCACCCCGAGGCCAAGGCCAAGTCCATGGCACGAAGCCACCACTCGGCTAAGGCCAAGGCCATGGCACGCAGCCACCCCGCGGCCAAGGCCAAGGCCGCGTGCTGTATCTCACGGATCTTGGCCAACTTTCGCGTTTCCGGGGTGGTTCGGGATTTTGGGGTGATGCATTAGATACGTGCGACAGTCGAGCGTTGGAAAAAAGGGGAGTCGATTTCGAGGTCCGAACCTCGTTTTTCAGCCGGTTTACCGAGGGTGCAGGGGTGAGGAGGCCCCAGCCCAAACAACCGGACCAATGGACGAAACATTTGCCCCCTTTTCGAATTGGTCCGATTGTTGTAGAACTGGGCTTCTCCGGCGTTCGGGCATCACCCCAAAATCCTCACCCGGAAACGCGTGAGCTACAGAACACGGCCTTGGCAAGTACTGTTTTCCGCTGGCTGAAGAAATGGTGAAAATAATGCCTTGGGAGGCCCTGCTGCCCATTTTTGCCATGGGCTTGGCCTTGGCCTCGGGGTGGCTGGTGCCAAAATCCGCTGAGCTATAGCACCATGCCCTTGGCCTTGTGGCTGCGTGCCTAAATTGTCCGTGTTTTGGGTGCCATGGCCTTGTGGGATTTTGGGCTGGCGTGGGCTGGGTTTGCCTGGGAATCGGCACATGGCGGGAAAACGGAATCCAATTCCGAGCTCGAAACTCGTTTTACGGCCATCTTACACACAAACTTGGGCCGCTCCCGGGGCAAGGATAAACGTCGTGGGCCCACTGTCCGATTCAGGCAAAACCGGAGAAAGAAGTGGAAGGTAGGTGTGGATCTCAGTTTTCAAAATGGTCCAAGAATTCTTGGACCAAAAACTGGATCCAGGACCTTCCACTTCTCTCATTTTGGCCAAATGCTTGGCCCACCCGTTTGGGCACCCGTTCTCTGGCGGTAAAATGGCTGTAAAACGAGTTTCGGAGCTTGGAATTGGATTCCATTTTCTCCCGCCACCGACTCCCACCAAACCCGACCACGCCCACCAAAAATCACACGCCGCCCACGAAACGCGAAATTTGGCCGCAATCCGTGTGCTGTAGGTCACGGATTTTGGCCTTTTCGGGCGAAAAAATGGGCGCAGGGCCTCCCGCATTATTTTCGCCATTTCTTCGAGAGGAAAACAGTACTAGCACCGTGAGGAGGCCCCTGGCCCATTTCTACCACAACCGGACCATTTCGCGGGCACGTTTCGTCCCCTTTTCGCACCCCCGCAGGTTCGTTAAATCAGACGTAAAACGAAGTTCGGACCTCGGAATTGACTCCCGTCTCCTCCGACGTTCGACTGTCACACGTATCTAATGCATCACCCCAAAATCCCGCCCCGCCCTGGAAACCCGAAAGTTGGCCAAGATCCGTGAGCTACAGCACACGGCCTTGCTACAGCACACTGCCTTTGGCCGCGGGGTGGCTGGGTGCCATGCCTAGGCCTTGGCCGCGGGGTGGCTGGGGCCATGGCCGCGGGGTGCCATGGCCTTGGCCCTTGTCCGGGGCCATGGCTGCGTGCCTGCGTGCCTTGGCCATGGCCGCGGGGTGGCTGCGTGCCTAGGCCATGGCCGCGGGGTGGCTGCGTGCCTAGGCCATGGCCGCGGGGTGGCTGCGTCCCTAGGCCATGGCCGCGGGGTGGCTGCGTGCCTAGGCCATGGCCGCGGGGTGGCTGCGTGCCTAGGCCATGGCCGCGGGGTGGCTGCGTGCCTAGGCCATGGCCGCGGGGTGGCTGCGTGCCTAGGCGTTGGCCGCGTGGTGGCTGCGTGCCTAGGCCTTGGCAGCGGCGTGGCTGGGTGCCATGGCCTTGGCCTTGGCCGCGGGCGTGGCTGCGTACCTTGGCTTTGGCCGCGGGGTGGCTGGGTGCAATGGCCTTGGCCTTGGCCGCTGTGTGGCTGCGTACCTTGGCTTTGGCCGCGGGCTGGCTGCGTGCCTTGCTCGAAATGCAGCACATGCTCGCGACCATGGCACGTCGTACACTCTCGCGCACACACAACACAAACTTGGGCCGCCCTGTGCCTTGGCCTTGGCCGCGGGCGAGCATTTGGCCAAAATGTGAGCACACGGTCCTCGCCGTTGCTTCGTATTATTGCACCAAAAACTGAGATCCACACCTACCTTGCACTTCTTTCTCCGGTTTTGCCTGAATCGGACGAGTTGGCCCACCCGTTTGGGAACCCGTTCTCTAGCAGTAAAATGGCCGCTAAACGAGTTTCGGAGCTCCGAATTGGATTCCGTTTTCTCCCGCCACCGACTCGCACCAAACCCGACCACGCCGCCCCCGAAACACGAAATTTAGCCGCAATCTGTGTGCTATAGCTCACAGATTTTGGCCTTTTCGGGCAGAAAAATGGGCGCAGGCCCTCCCGCATTATTTTCGCCATTTCTTCGATCGCAAAACAGTACTAGCACCGTGAGGAGGCCCCCGACCCAGTTGTACCACAACCGGATCAATTCGCGGGCACGTTTCGTCCCCTTTTCGCACTCCCGCACGTTCTGTAAATCGGCCGTAAAATGAGGTTCGGACCTCGGAAATGACTTCATCTTCTCTGACGTTCGACTGTCGCACGTATCTAATGCATCACCCCAAAATCCTGCACCGCCCCGGAAACGCGAAAGTGGGCCAAGATCCGTGAGCTACAGCACAATGCCTTCGCCGCGGGGTGGCTGCATGCCTAGGACTTGGCAGCAGCGTGGCTGGGTGCCATGGCCTTGGCCTTGGCCACGGGGTGGCTGCGTGCCTTGGCCTTGGCCGCGGGGTGGCTGGGCGCCATGGGCTAGGCCTTGGCCGCGGGGTGGCTGCGTGCCTAGGCCTTCGCCGCGGGGTGGCTGGGTGCCATGGCCTTGGCCTTGGCCGCGGTGTGGCTGCGAGCCTTGGCCTTGGCCGCTGGCTGGCTAAGTGCCTTGCTCGAAATGCAGCACATGCTCGCGACCAAGGCACGTTGCACACTCTCGCGCACACACAACACACACTTGGGCCGCGCTCCCGGGGCAAGGATAGGGAGCTCGATTGTGGCCTTGTGCCTTGGCCTTGGCCTTGGCCGCGGGGTGGCCTCGTGCCTTGGCCTTGGCCTTGGCCGCGGGAGAGCATTTGGCCAAAATGTGAGCGCACGGTCCTTGCCGTTGCTTCGTATTCTTGGACCAAAAACTGAGATCCACACCTACCTTCCACTTCTTTCTCTGGTTTTGCCTGAATCCGACGAGTTGGCCCACCCGTTTGGGCACCCGTTCTCTGGCGGTAAAATGGCCGTAAAACGAGTTTGGGAGCTCGGAATTGGATTCCGTTTTCTCCCGCCACCGACTCCCACCAAACCCGATCACGCCCGCCAAAAATCCCACGCCGCCCCCGAAACGCGAAATTTGGCTGCAATCCGTGTGCTATACCTCACGGATTTTGGCCTTTTCGGGCGGAAAAATGGGCGCGGGGCCTCCAACATTATTTTCGCCATTTGTTCGAGAGGAAAACAGTACTAGCACTGTGAGGAGGCCCCCGGCCCAGTTCTACCACAACCGGACCAATTCGCGGGAACGTTTCGTCCCCTTTTCGCACCCCCGCACGTTCGGTAAATCGGCCGTAAAACGAGGTTCGGACCTCGGAATCGACTCCCGTCTTCTCCGACGTTCGCTGTCGCAAGTATCTAATGCATCACCCCAAAATCCCGCCCCGCCCCGGAAACGCGAAAGTTGGCCAAGATCCGTGAGCTACAGAACACGGCCTTGGCAGCGGGGTGGCAGCGTGCCTAGGCCTTGGCCGCGGGGTGGCTTGGTGCCATGTCCTTGGCTTTGGCGGCGGGCTGGCTGCGTGCCTTGCTCGAAATGCAGCACATGCTCGCGACCAAGGCATGTCACACACTCTCACACACACACAACACACACTTGGACCGCGCTCCCGGGGCATGGATAGGGAGCTCAAGCGTGGCCCTCTGCCTTGGCCTTGGCCGCGGGGTGGCTGCGTGCCTTGGCCTTGGCCTTGGCTGCGGCCGAGCATTTTGCCAAAATGTGAGCACACGGTCCTCGCCGTTGCTTCGTATTCTTGGACCAAAAACTGAGATCCACACCTACCTTCCACTTCTTTCTCCGGTTTTGCCTGAATCCGACGAGTTGGCCCACCCGTTTGGGCACCCGTTCTCTGGCAGTAAAATGGCCGTAAAACGAGTTTCGGAGCTCAGAATTGGATTCCATTTTCTCCCGCCACCGACTCCCACCAAACCCGACCACGCCAGCCAAAAATCCCACGCCGCCCCCGAAACGCGAAATTTGGCCGCTTTCCGTGTGCTATAGCTCACGGATTTTGGCCTTTTCGGGTGGAAAAATGCGAAAGTTGGCCAAGATCCGTGAGCTACACCACACGGCCTAGGCCGCGGGGTGGCTGCGTGCCTAGGCCATGGCCGCGGGGTGGCTGCGTGCCTAGGCCATGGCCGCGGGGTGGATGCGTGCCTAGGCCTTGGCCGCGGGGTGGCTGCGTGCCTAGACCTTCGCCACGGGGTGGCTGGGTGCCATGGCCTTGGCTTTGGCCGCGGGGTGGCTGCGTGCCTTGGCTTTGGCCGCGGGCTGGCTGCGAGCCTTGCTCGAAATGCAGCACATGCTCGCGACCAAGGCACGTCGCACACTCTCGCACACACACAACACAAACTTGGACCGCGCTCACGGATTTTGGCCTTTTCGGGCGGAAAAGTGGGCGCAGGGCCTCCCGCATTATTTTCGCCATTTCTTCGAGAGGAAAACAGTACTAGCATCGTGAGGAGGCCCCCGGCTCAGTTCTACCACAACTGGACCAATTCGCGGGCACGTTTCGTTCCCTTTTCGCAACCCCGCACGTTCGTTAAATTAGACGTAAAACGAGGTTCGGACCTCGGAATCGACTCCCGTCTTCTCCGATGTTCGACTGTCGCACATATCTAATGCATCACCCCAAAATCCTGCCCCGCCCCGGAAACGCGAAAGTTGGCCAAGATCCGTGAGCTACAGCACACGGCCTTGGCATAGGGCTGGCTGCGTGCCTAGGCCTTGGCCGCGGGGTGGCTGCATGCCATGCTCGAAATGGAGCAAATTCTCGGGACCAAGGCACGTCGTACACTCTCGCGTACACTCTCGCGCACGTCGTACACTCTCGAGCGTGGCCCTATGCCTTGGCCTTGGCCGCGGGGTGGCCGCGTGCCTTGGCCGCGGGCGAGCATTTGGCCAAAATGTGAGCACACGGTCCTCGCCGTTGCTTCGTATTCTTGGACCAAAAACTGAGATCCACACCTACCTTCCACTTCTTTCTCCGGTTTTGCCTGAATCGGATGAGTTGGCCTACCCGTTTGGGCACCCGTTCTCTGGCGGTAAAATGGCCGTAAAACGAGTTTCGGAGCTCGGAATTGGATTCCGTTTTCTCCCCCCATCGACTCCCACCAAACCCGACCACGCCAGCCAAAAATTCCACGCCGCCCCTGAAACACGAAATTTGGCCGCAATCCGTGTGCTATAGCTCACAGATTTCGGCCTTTTCGGGCGGAAAAATGGGCGCAGGGCCTCCCGCATTATTTTCGCCATTTCTTCAAGAGGAAAACAGTACTAGCACCGTGAGGAGGCCCCCGGCCCCGTTCTACCACATCCGGACCAATTCGCGGGCACGTTTCGTTCCCTTTTCGCACCCGCGCACGTTCGGTAAATCAGACGTAAAACGAGGTTCGGACCTCGGAATCGACTCCCGTCTTCTCCGACGTTCGACTGTCACACGTATCTAATCCATCACCCCAAAATCCCGCCCCGTCCCGGAAACGCGAAAGTTGGCCAAGGTCCGTGAGCTACAGCACACGGCCTTGGCCGCGGGGTGGCTGCGTGCCTAGGCCTTGGCCGCGGGGTGGCTGGGTGCCATGGCCTTGCCCTTGGCCGTGGGGTGGCTGCGTGCCTTGGCCTTGGCCGTGGCCGCGGGCGAGCATTTGGCCAAAATGTGAGCACATGGTCCTCGCCTTTGCTTCGTATTCTTGGACCAAAAACTGAGATCCACACCTACCTTCCACTTCTTTCTCCGGTTTTGCCTAAATCCGACGAGTTGGCCCACCCGTTTGGGAACCCGTTGTCTGGCGGTAAAATGGCCGTTAAACGAGTTTCGGAGTTCGGAATTGGATTCCGTTTTCTCCCGCCCAGTTCTACCACAACCGGGCCAATTCGCGGGCACATTTCGTCCCCTTTTCGCACCCCCGCACGTTCGGTAAATCGGCCGTAAAAGGAGGTTCAGACCTCAGAATCGACTCCCGTCTTCTCCGACGTTCGACTGTCGCACGTATCCAATGCATCAGCCCAAAATCCCGCACTGCCCCGGAAATGCGAAAGTTGGCCAAGATCCGTGTGCTACAGCACACGCCCTTGGCCGCGGGGTGGCTGCGTGCCTAGGCCTTGGCAGCGGCGCGGCTTGGTGCCATGGGCTTGGCCTTGGCCACGGGGTGGCTGCGTGCCTTGGCCTTGGCCGAGGGGTGGCTGGGTGCCATGGGCTTGGCCTTGGCCGCGGGGTGGCTGCGTGCCTTGGCCTTGGCCACGGGGTGGCTGCGTGCCTAGGCCTTGGCCGCGGGGTGGCTGGGTGCCATGCCCTTGGCCTTGGCCGCGGGGTGGCTGCGTGCCTAGGCCTCGTCCGCGGGGTGGCTGGGTGCCATGGCCTTGCCCTTCGCCGCGGGGTGGCTGCGTGCCTTGACTTTGGCCGCGGGCTGGCTTCGTGCCTTGCTCGAAAAGCAGCACATGCTCGCGACCAGGGCACGTCGCACACTCTCGCGCACACACAACACAAACTTGGGCCGCGCTCCCGGGGCAAGGATAGGGAGCTCGTGCGTGGCCCTTTGCCTTGGCCTTGGCCGCGGGGTGGCCTCGTGCCTTGGCCTTGGCCTTTGCCGCGGGAGAGCATTTGGCCAAAATGTGAGCGCACGGTCCTTGCCGTTGCTTCGTATTCTTGGACCAAAAACTGAGATCCACACCTACCTTCCACTTCTTTCTCCGGTTTTGCCTGAATCCGACGAGTTGGCCCACCCGTTTGGGCACCAATTCTCTGGCGGTAAAATGGCTGTAAAACGAGTTTCGGAGCTTGGAATTGGATTCCATTTTCTCCCGCCACCGACTACCACCAAACCCGACCACGCCCACCAAAAATCACACGCCGCCCACGAAACGCGAAATTTGGCCGCAATCCGTGTGCTGTAGCTCACGGATTTTGGCCTTTTCGGGCGAAAAAATGGGCGCAGGGCCTCCCGCATTATTTTCGCCATTTCTTTGAGAGGAAAACGGTACTAGCACCGTGAGGAGGACCCCGGCCCATTTCTACCACAACCGGACCATTTCGCGGGCACGTTTCGTCCCCTTTTCGCACCCCCGCAGGTTCGTTAAATCAGACGTAAAACGAGGTTCGGACCTCGGAATTGACTCCCGTCTCCTCCGACATTCGACTGTCGCACGTATCTAATGCATCACCCCAAAATCCCGCCCCGCCCTGGAAACGCGAAAGTTGGCCAAGATCCGTGAGCTACAGCACACGGCCTTGGCCGCAGGGTGGCTGCGTGCCTAGGCCTTGGCCGCGGGGTGGCTGGGTGCCATGGCCTCGGGGTGGCTGCGTGCCTAGGCTTTGGCCTCGGGGTGGCTGGGTGCCATGGCCTTGGCCGTGGCCGCGGGGTGGCTGCGTACCTTGGCTTTGGCCGCGGGGTGGCTGCGTGCCTTGCTCGAAATGCAGCACATGCTCGCGACCAAGGCACGTCGCACACTCTCGTGCACACACAACCCAAACTTGGGCCGCGCTCCCGGGGCAAGGATAGGGAGCTCGAGCGTGGCCCTGTGCCTTGGTCTTGGCCGCGGGGTGGCCGCGTGCCTTGGCCGCGGCCGGGCATTTGGCCAAAATGTGAGCACACGGTCCTCGCCGTTGCTTCGTATTCTTGGACCAAAAACTGAGATCCACACCTACCTTCCACTTCTTTCTCCGGTTTTGCCTGAATCCGACGAGTTGGCCCACCCGTTTGGGAACCCGTTCTCTGGCGGTAAAATGGCTGTTAAACGAGTTTCGGAGCTCGGAATTGGATTCCGTTTTCTCCCGCCACCGACTCCCACCAAACCCGACCACGCCAGCCAAAAATCCCACGCCGCCCCCGAAACACGAAATTTGGCGGCCCGAGTGTGTGTTGTGTGTGCGTGACAGTGTGCGACCTCCCTTGGTCGCGAGCATGTGCTGCATTTCGAGCAAGGCACGGAGCCAGCCCGCGGCCAATGCCAAGGCCGAGGCACGCAGCCACCCCGTGGCCAAGGCCAAGGCCAAGGCCAAGGCCATGGCACCCAGCCAGCCACCCAAGGCCTGGCACGCCAAGGCCATGCCACCCGCCAAGGCAAGGCCATGCAGCCACCCGCCAAGGCCAAGGCCGAGGCCAAGGCCGTGTGCTGTAGCTCACGGATCTTGGCCAACTTTCGCGTTTCCAGGGCGGTGCGGGATTTTGGGGTGATGCATTAGATACGTGCGACAGTCGAGCGTTGGAAAAGAGGGGAGTTGATTTCGAGGTCCGAACCTCATTTTACGGCCGATTTACCGAGGGTGCGGGGGTGTGAAAAGGGGACGAAACGTGCCCGCGAATTGGTCCGATTGTGGTAGAACTGGGCCGGGGGCCTCCTCACGGTGCAAATACTGTTGTCCGCTCTAAGAAATGGCGAAAAAAATTCGGGAGGCCCTGCGCGCATATTTCCCCCGGAAAAGGCCAAAATCAGTGAACTATAGCACACGGATTGTGGCAAAATTTCACGTTTCGGGGGCGGCGTGGGATTTTGGGCTGGCGTGGTCGGGTTTGGTGGGAGTCGGTGGCGGGAGAAAACGGAATACAATTCCGAGCTCCGAAACTCGTTTTACGGCCATCTTACCGACAGCTAACGGGTGCCCAAAAGGATGGGCCCACTCGTCCGATTCAGGCAAAACCGGAGAAAGAAGTGGAAAGTAGGTGTGGATCTCAGTTTTTGGTCCAAGAATACGAAGAAACGGCGAGGACCGTGTGCTCACATTTTGGCCAAATGTTCGCCCGCGGCCAAGGCCAAGCCACGCAGCCACCCCGCGGCCAACGCCAAGGCACAGGGCCACGCTCGAGCTCCCTATCATTGCCTCGGGAGCGCGGCCTGAGTGTGTCTTGTGTGTGCGTGATAGTGTGCGACCTGCCTTGGTCGCGAGCATGTGCTGCATTTCGAGCAAGGCACGGAGCAAGCCCGCGGCCAAGGCCAAGGCCATGGCACCCAGCCAGCCCGCAGCCAAGGCCATGGCAGCCAGCCAGCCCGCGGCCAAGGCCTTGGCACACAGCCACCCGGTGGCCAAGGCCAAGGCCATGGCACCCAGCCACCCCGAGGCCAAGGCCAAGGCCATGGCCCGCAGCCACCCCGCGGCCAAGGCCAAGTCCGTGTGCTGTCGCTCACGGATCTTGGCCAACTTTCGCGTTTCCGCGGCGGTGCGGGATTTTGGGGTGATGCATTAGATACGTGCGACAGTCGAGCGTTGGAAAAGAGGGGAGTTGATTTCGAGGTCCGAACCTCGTTTTACGGCCGATTTACCGAGGGTGCGGGGGTGCGAAAAGGGGACGAAACGTGCCCTCGAATTGGTCCGATTGTGGTAGAACTGGGCCGGGTGCCTCCTCACGGCGCAAGTACTGCTTTCCGCTCGAAGAAATGGCAAAAATAATGCGGGAGGCCCTGCGCCCATTTTTCCGCCAGAAAAGGCCCAAATCCGTGAGCTATAGCACACGGATTGTGGCAAAATTTCGCGTTTCGGGGGCGGCGTGGGATTTTGGGCTTGCGTCGTCGGGTTTGGTGGGAGTCAGTGGCGGGAGAAAACGGAATCCAATTCCGAGCTCCGAAACTCGTTTTACGGCCATCTTACCAGCAGCGAACGGGTGCCCAAAATGGTGGGCCCACTCGTCCGATTCAGGCAAAACCGGAGAAAGAAGTGGAAGGTAGGTGTGGATCTCAGTTTTTGGTCCAAGAATACGAAGAAACGGCGAGGACCGTGTGCTCACATTTTGGCCAAATGCTCGCCCGCGGCCAAGGCCAAGCCACGCAGCCACCCCGCGGCCAACGCCAAGGCAAAGGGCCACGCTCGAGCTCCCTATCATTGCCTCGGGAGCGCGGCCCGAGTGTGTCTTTCGTGTGCGTGAAAGTGTGCATGTGCTGCATTTCGAGCAAGGCACGGAGCAAGCCCGCGGCCAAGGCCAAGGCCGAGGCACGTAGCCACCCCGTGGCCGTGGCCGAGGCACGCAGACACCCCACGGCCAAGGCCATGGCACCCAGCCACCCAGCGGCCAAGGCCATGGCACCCAGCCAGCCCGCGGCCAAGGCCTTGGCACACAGCCAGCCCGCGGCCAAGGCCTTGGCACACAGCCACCCGGTGGCCAAGGCCAAGGCCATGGCACGCAGCCACCCCGAGGCCAAGGCCAAGGCCATGGCCCGCAGCCACCCCGCGGCCAAGGCCAAGTCTGTGTGCTGTCGCTCACGGATCTTGGCCAACTTTCGCGTTTCCGGGGCGGTGCGGGATTCTGGGGTGATGCATCAGATACGTGCGACAGTCGAACGTCGGAAAAGAGGGGAGTCGATTTCGAGGTCCGAACCTCGTTTTACGGCCGATTTACCGAGGGTGCGGGGGTGCGAAAAGGGGACGAAACGTGCCCGCGAATTGGTCCGATTGTGGTAGAACTGGGCCGGGGGCCTCCTCACGGCGCAAGTACTGCTTTCCGCTCGAAGAAATGGCAAAAATAATGAGGGAGGCCCTGCGCCCATTTTTCCGCCAGAAAAGGCCAAAATCCGTGAGCTATAGCACACGGACTGTGGCCCAATTTCGAGTTTCGGGGGCGGCGTGGGATTTTGGGCTGGCGTCGTCAGCTTTGGTGGGAGTCGGTGGCGGGAGAAAACGGAATCCAATTCTGAGCTCCGAAACTCGTTTTACGGCCATCTTACCAGCAGCGAACGGGTGCCCAAACTGGTGGGCCAACTCGTCCGATTCAGGCAAAACCGGAGAAAGAAGTAGAAGGTAGGTGTGGATCTCAGTTTTTGGTCCAAGAATACGAAGAAACGGCGAGGACCGTGTCCTCACATTTTGGCCAAATGCTCGCCCGCGGCCAAGGCCAAGCCATGCAGCCACCCCGCGGCCAACCCCGAGGTACAGGGCCAAGCTCGAGCCCCCTATCCTTGCCTCGGGAGCGCGGCCGGAGTGTGTGTTGTGTGTGCGTGAGAGTGTGCGACCTGCCTTGGTCGCGAGCATATGCTGCATTTCGGGAAAGGCACGTAGCCAGCCCGCGGCCAAGGCCAAGGCATAGGCACGCAGCCACCACGTGGCCAAGGCCTAGGCACGCGTCCACCCTGCGGTCAAGGCCTAGGCACGCGTCCACCCCTCGGCCAAGGCCATGGTACCCAGCCAGCCCGTGGCCAAGGCCTAGGCACGCAGCCACCCCGTGGCCAAGGCCTTGGCACACAGCCACCCGGTGGCCAAGGCCAAGGCCATGGCACGCAGCCACCCCGTGGCCAAGGCCTAGGCACGCGTCCACCCCGCGGCCGAGGCCATGGCACCCAGCCAGCCCGCGGCCAAGGCCTAGGCACGCAGCCACCCCGCGGCCAAGGCCTTGGCACACAGCCACCCGGTGGCCAAGGCCAAGGCCATGGCACCCAGCCACCCCGCGCCCAAGGCCTAGGCACGCAGCCACCCCGCGGCCAAGGCCAACTCGTCCGATTCAGGCAAAACCGGAGAAAGAAGTGGAAGGTAGGTGTGGATCTCAGTTTTTGGTCCAAGAATACGAAGAAACGGCGAGGACCGTGTGCTCACATTTTGGCCAAATGCTCGCCCGCGGCCAAGGCCAAGACACGCAGCCACCCCGCGGCCAACACCAAGGCACAGGGCCACGCTCGAGCTCCCTATCATTGCCTCGGGAGCGCGGTCCGAGTGTGTCTTGTGTGTGCGTGAGAGTGTGCGACCTGCCTTGGTCGCGAGCATGTGCTGCATTTCGAGCAAGGCACGGAGCAAGCCCGCGGCCAAGGCCAAAGCCGAGGCACGCAGCCACCCCATGGCCGTGGCCGAGGCACGCAGACAGGCCGTGGCCGAGGCACGCAGACAGCCACCCAGCGGCCAAGGCCATGGCAGCCAGCCAGCCCGCGGCCAAGGCCTTGGCACACAGCCACCCGGTGGCCAAGGCCAAGGCCATGGCACGCAGCCACCCCGAGGCCAAGGCCATGGCACGCAGCCACCCCGAGGCCAAGGCCAAGGCCATGGCCCGCAGCCACCCCGCGGCCAAGGCCAAGTCCGTGTGCTGTCGCTCACGGATCTTGGCCAACCTTCGCGTTTCCGGGGCGGTGCGGGATTCTGGGGTGATGCATCAGATACGTGCGACAGTCGAACGTCGGAAAAGAGGGGAGTCGATTTCGAGGTCCGAACCTCGTTTTACGGCCGATTTACCGAGGGTGCGGGGGTGCGAAAAGGGGAGGAAACGTGCCCGCGAATTGGTCCGATTGTGGTAGAACTGGGCCGGGGGCCTCCTCACGGCGCAAGTACTGCTTTCCGCTCGAAGAAATGGCAAAAATAATGTGGGAGGCCCTGCGCCCATTTTTCCGCCAGAAAAGGCCAAAATCCGTGAGCTATATAGCACACGGATTGTGGCCAAATTTCGCGTTTCGGGGGCGGCGTGGGATTTTGGGCTGGCATCGTCGGGTTTGGTGGGAGTCGGTGGCGGTAGAAAACGGAATCAAATTCTGAG